>JBAMHW010000017.1:4655510-4669370 GCA_037177495.1 Rhadinocentrus ornatus
GGGATAGGCTCCAGCTCACCCCGCGACCCCTACTGGGAACAAGCGGTACAGAAAATGGATGGATGGATGGATGTTTCCATGTATGCACTGGTGCCATCACATGTTCTAGAGATGTTTTCCTTGTGCAAACTATAAATGTGTGTTTTAAAACTAACCAAGATCTTTTCAGCTTGTTTAAAATAAAGAAACTTAAATAACAAAAAGAACATTTCCTGAGGTAGTCTCAAAATCAAGTCTTGTGCTTGTTTTTCCTGTGACTTCCATCCAGTCTTGTGCTGGCCTTTTAGCTTATTTACATTTCACGTTTTGAACAAACTTGTTGGCTGATTTAAAAATGAAAACTGTAACAGCAGGTCGGAAGCATTTTACGCTGTACTGTGTACAAAGTGCAAGACACTATGTCTTCAGCCTGGCTGATCCTCTGAACAGTTTGACTATGGCTAAGTGGCGACATAAATTAACACACACTCACATAAATGCTTGGTGTGGGTGGGTTCAGCTTTTCCCGAGGAAAAAGGGTCTCTATGCCAATGCTGTGTTTAACAGAGAAGGCAGGAAGCAGGTATGACTCCTTGAACTTCCTGTTTAACCTTGTCCCCCTAGGGGGAAAAAAATAGAACAATAGGTATCCACAAATAATTTCAGTGGTGAATGAAAATTCAAGAACACAGAAGTATCTCTGAGAACTCACTTGCATGCGCTGATCACTTCACTGGCCGTGTTTTGGATGTTGATCTTGGAAAGTGGGATTTTTTTCTCCACCAGTTCTGATATGTTGAATGTTTGCCTTCCAGCAGTGTCCATTTTAACCAAGACAATCTTAAGCTCCTTACATAAGCTCACAGACAATGCTTTCAGTTTTAGTGTATCCACTGGAACTTGTGAGCAGGAGGCTTTGCTTGCTGGTGTGGGCGCACCTGACTTGGATGTAGTGATTGTTGCAGCTGAGACTATATTTGAGGGGTTGATGTCCAAGGTTGAGTTATTTTCTAACTCACTTACTCCCACCTTGTTATCTGTTGTTGTCTTTATGTCCAATGTTTCTCTCTTGATGTCTTGATTTTCCTGAGAAATCTGGCCCTTCAAGCTGTCGGTGAGGGGTCTGGTAGAGCTTCTGGAGTTGACTGACACAGAGTACGAAACATTCCTCTTTTTTAAATCCTTAATTTCATTAGCTTTACTTTTACCCTTCTTTACTTCTCTCTTAATCTTAGTTTTAATCTCTGCCTTTCTTCCTACACCCTTAGCCTTAAGTTTTCTCTTCCTGTTCGCATTGGTGTGCACTGTCTCTTTGCAGTTTCCTCTGTCTTCCTTGGTAGTGACAGAAATGACGCTGGTGAAAGAGGCTGTATGTGCTGTGGTCACTGTCAGCTCTGCACTCAGCGATCCCTCTAAAAGAGATGAGTTTGTTCTCTCCAAGAGGATTTTGGCATCCTTCCCCTCTTGTTTCTGTTTTACATCACTCTCAGTTTCTTTCTGTTTATCCTGCACTTTGGTGTTAGTGGCAGCCTCACTTGGATATGGTAAACTGTGGAGTTTTAGAAGTGAATCTGAGGTAGTGTGAGTTGGTGAATGATTATTGGATTCAGAGGACGCCATAGGATCTGATTTCAGGAGAAGATCCTGTTTCTCATGACTGCTAATTTCTGGTGCCACTTCAAGAGAAGATGAGTACTTTGCTCCTTTTGTGGGAGCCCCGCCGAACGGGCCGCCGCGACACGTGACCCTCTGGCCTTCGAGGAAGGTGGCGAGACTCTTGAAGACGTCATCCAAATCTGTTTTATGATGGTGAAACTCACTGAGAAGCAAGTCAGATCTTTTCCCACTGCTGTTCACTTCTTCTTCATTTCCCTCCTTGGCAACTTCTTTAACTGGTAGATCGCAGACTACAGATGTGCTGTTGTGGGAATAACCATCAGACGTTCCATTACAAAGCTCCTTATCCATATCATCATTGCTTTCACTGTCTACAGGAGGAGGTGAAAAGCACTGGGTGGGGCTGGGTTGGAGGACAGGTCTACTGATTACACCCTTTTCAAGCTCTTCCCTGTCTTCTTCAAGATCTGACACAGGAGACCCCTGCCAGCTTAGAACTGGAGGAGTGTTGGCAAGGTTGTCCCCTATTTCCATCAAATTTCCTAGAATGGCCACAGGTTGAAGGTCTGGGGCATTGAGAACTCCTCCTTGCCCTCCTTCTTGGCTGTTGATGGGCTCTAACCTAACAGAACAAGTGGTACTAAAAGGTGATAAGACCTTACATTTGAGAGAAGGGAATCTGTCATGAGACTTTACTTTTGGTCCATCTTTTGAAAGCGATGTGACATTGCTGGTCCGGTTACGGCTGGCAGGCTGTTCCTTAACTGGGAGTTCTGGAGAACTGCTGTAACTTTCAGGTATTTTTTTATGTGTTGAGGATAAGTGCTGCGAAGTGCAGCTGGGGTGCGGTGTTTCTGTGGACGGCCTGTCTAATGTCCTCCCGGTTTGTTCAGTCCTTTCCCTGTGCTTGTGTTTGGGGCGCGCCTGCTTTAAACTACCTGGGGATGAAGATGTAGTCTCCATTTCTTTCATTTTGGCCTCTTGTGGACAGGAGGAAGCAGAAATGGAAGAAAGCCTTTCCTTTTTTTGGACTTTAGTTTTTAATGCTAGTTTTCTTTTCCTCTTAATTGATTTATCCTTCTTTTTCTTCTTCTCACCTAGCCTTCTTTCCTCTTTCTTCTTCCGCCTTTTCCTATCTTCATCTTTTGCTTTTTCAGCATCATTCTTTCTCTTCCTTTTCATCACCTTACTTTTTTGTTTGTGCTCAGGTTTTTTTAGCTCCTCTAACTCCTTCCCATGCTCGTTCGCTCTTGATTTGGTGAGAGGAGACTGTTGTGGACAGATGGAGTTCTTTCTGTGTTTGGGACCGACAAACCTGGATTTTGAGGTGTGTGATGTAGGAGATGGGATGGATGTCAGGCAAGATCTCGTTGCATGACTGGGGCTTGTTTGGAGTTTTTGCTGTTCACTGAAAGTTGGACAACTCGGCTGAATGTCTGCTGAATCTCTTCTGCCACTGGTCGTGGTGTATGAAGAGGGACTGGAGGGAGCAATTGGACGGCCGGAGGTGAAACCTACATCTTTAAGACAGCAATGGACAGGTGGAAAGGGAGGAGAGTCTGTAGCAGGACTCTTGCAAAGGGCTGAATCCCTTGTATTTCCTTTTAGATGAGAGCGCTGAGCTTCCTGCAGATTTAGAGATATGATTAAATTGTGTTTAATGTTAAGCATGTGCAGACAAACATGATCATTATTTAAATGTTTTTCTCACTGTGCTTTGCTTGTGGTGATGACTCCGTGAGTCCTTATCCTCAATGGGGTATGCTGGGGTGTTGTGCTGTGGTGCTCTGGGGTGACTTGGGTCCCGTTGATGGTGGTAATGATGATTTTGCTGGCTGTAAGGCACACGGGTGTGTTCTGCTGGTGAAGCCGAGATTTTACGTTCCACCTTCCCTCTGTTACCGTGATGTGGTGGTCTGCTGCCGCAGCTCTGGTTTAGAGGTTCCGAGTTACCGAAGCCATGGCCTCCAGCTCGCAGTTTAGAGGTTTCCTGCAATAACAATGACAGATGCCATGGGTGGTATTTTAAAATTTTCTTTTTTTTTTTTTTTTTTTTAAGCTTCAACTTCACTTGCATGCTTACTTGTTGTTGTGTTACTGAGGTCCTGTGGTCAGATTGATGGCGAGGACCTGCCCTGTCATTAAGAGTCTGCCAGTCATCTTGGTTGCAGCGATGGTGACGTGGTGGCGATGGGGCAAGTAAAGGTAAATGCCTTGATCCAGGATGAGATGACTAATGGGAGACATAAATATTCTGTCATACAAGATGAGATTTGGCCAATGGGTGGTGCTGTTGCATAGAAATTAAAAGTTATGCACGGATGCATAAACTGCATTTCACAAATGAAACAAAGTTAGTCTCACTTTACCTGATCAGGGCCCAGGTTTCGTTTCCTCTTCGCAGGACATGCATCCCTCTGAGATACTTGGTACTGTTGGGGAGGGCTTGGCTGGTGCAGTTGGTCTCGCCACTGGTGGATGGCTGGTCGTTTCCAGGGTTCTTCTCTGCTGTTTGCCATTTTGCCAGGAAAGCTCCTGCGGCAGTCGGAGGAGGCCCATCTGTCCGGCAGGGGCTGCAGTTCCCTGTTGTTGCGATTCAGATGAGGACCCCCAAACTAACAGAAACAGAAAAACACGGTTAGAATAAATGTACAACATTGCTCCAATCGGCGGATCTCACCACAGTTGCTGACATTGTTGTCCCATTGCTGTCCCAAGTACTGTCCGGGTCCCGCTAGGTAACTGTTGCTGGTGCTAGTTGGGTTGTTGAATGAGCGAGTGGTGTTTTGGTGCCAGTTCTGGGCCTCAAACTGCCGCTCTTTACCATCCCAAATTCGGTGCAGCTGTCGGTGTCCCGTTGACATGCCCTTGTCATGAACATGATTGACTGTTCTGTCCCCTCTGAGAAGAAAAACACCTGAACTCAGCAGCAAGTATTAAGTTACAGACAGAGATTTAACACAAAGGAACTTTATCCTATATCAGATTTTCTTAGATGATTATTAGTGCAACAGAATCTAAACCTCCTCAGTGAAGTGTGTTACTGATGATCATACCTTTTCACTCACCTATTATAAAGACGATTTGATGGTGAATGGTGCGATTGATTGCGCCCTTCTTGGTATCTGTAAAAATTAAACAAGAAATTAATATATGTAATAATGTGGGAAAAAAAAACAAATCTGTGAGCTCTGAACATTCTACAGGTGGTTAGAAGTAAGCCAAAATGTGTTTAAATTTTTCCTTTTTGGGCATTTCCATTTTTTCTTTTGATTTGATGTCTCAGTCAAGGTTACCTTGCTACAGATAGCAAGCTTGAAAATTCTCCAAAAAATCAGATATTCATGGTAACCTTTCTAATAATTTAAAGGTATGTCCCATTACTTCACATAAAACTATGCATTTCAGTAAGTTGTGCAGCCCAGACCACGTGCACATAGTCATTACAAGAAGCATGTTCATTTGAACTGCCCTGTCCTGCTTTAGCCGCACACTGAAGCTCCAGTCATCTGCAGCTCTGGGTGTTATATAGTCCCATTTACCAGAACTTTCCTTGTTTAAACTGCACAAGGGTTTATTCTTACAGCTGCAGCTGAGACAAGGGCTTTTCATGAACATGCTCATTAGAGTTTCAGCTAATCATTTGGCGCCATAAAGTGGTGCTTATCTTGAACTGGCCTAGACAAAAAAAAGTATGTCTCATCAGCTAGAATGACCACAGTTTTGAAGTTTTTCCAAATAGTTTCAACTTTTGTTTTTAAGCTGTTACAGCTTTCAGTGTTCTCCTTTGACAATGATGTTTACTGTTATCTCAGTGGGAGCTTTGGTCTGTGTTTATGAGTCAAAGAAAGTTCATATCAGCTTTCTCAGTGCAGGCTTGAGTCAAACCTTTACTGCAATACAATACATGCATACAGGCAGTTTATCCCTGTAAACAGATTACTGTTCATTCAGTAAGAAATTGTAAAGTTTTGTCAATTTTGTGCGATTATTGTGATGATGCTGCTGACCTTTGTGTGTGGCTCCAGGGGCGACCATTTAAAGGCGCCCATTGTCCTCTGTTAGGTCCTCCAACTGGATAGGAGTCCCATGTGTTTCGGCCAGAGTAAAGCTCTGCTGGGTGATACATGCAGCCTGGAATACAGACACAGCTTAATGAGAAAGTGTGGAACTACACCATCTCATAACAAATCAAATCTTAAGAATCTGACTCAACAAAAATTAAACATGTAATTCCAGTTCCAACATGGTAAAGTGTTAATTTATTTTAATATTTAAAATTCTTACACTTCTACTATGTATGTGTGACAACAAGATGTTGCTTCTAATATCCTCATGCCATAGGTAATGCTGCATTAAAAAGCCTTTCTAAAAATGACAAAACATAAACAGAAGCAAACATTCTGTGGTTACCAGTCTTGGTCTGTGTTTGGGAGGCCCTCCTCTTCACACCTGAGAGCAAGTGGCAGTCTGTGTAGACAAAACACATGGTTGAGAGAACCATTCTGCACATTTGACCACAGATACAAAAAAGTGTGCAACTTAGACCACATCTGCACAAAACCTGAGATTCTAGCTTCAGATATAACAAACTTTTGTATTTTTTGTAGTAAAGTCTGTGATTGATCTTAATCCACACCAAATCAATGGTTTTCATTGTCTCTGCTAGATTATATTTTTCATGCTGTATTTTCTGCTGCACTGTATCTGCACAGCGGTCATATCATCAGTCAGCCAGAGCAGTATTGTGCACTCAGCCTCTCTCTAATCACTGTTTCCCAGCAGCCACCACAGCCGGTGGCCATCCAGCAACAGAAAAACACCCCAAACAAACATGGCAGTAAAACGAAGGACCATGGCAACCTCACTTTAAGGACAAAAAAGGAAACAAGCAGCGAATATCCCAATCAGGGGTCGTTTCTGGCCAACGGATCTCACAGATTCTAATCAGATGCTAATTCATAAAATCTGCACTTATTTTTCACATTTGCTTCAATTACACTGATTTCCACAGTCACGGCAAGCTCTGCTGCTGCCCACTGAGCCACTTCTGTGTACCTGTGTGCAGTCAGGTATTTGACTGGTTGTGTTTGTACCACATTTTTATTTTAAAACATTTTCTAAATTTAAAATCAGAAATGTTGCATAAAATCTTTCCATAAAGATATCTTACACTCCCTGTTGCTGTTAATGCATTTCTGTTAAATAATTTCCACTTTGTATCCTGAAAAGAACACTGCTGTACTGGTGATGAGTTACACCACCATATGCATTTGCTCCCCACAGCTATTTATAACTTGTGAAAAACAGCCGTGCAACATTTCACCACTTCCCTCATGGAGCATTTTGTTGTACTACATGTTTGTTTGTGGTTCAGACTGTTGCAGCTGTACTATATTGACCTTCCTGTGAATGCTGAATGAGATTAAGTCAGCAGCCTCTCTCAGAGTCCATTTCCAACCAGTTGCTAGAGCAACTGAAGCCAGACAGTTCCTACTGCTGTTGCTTCAGGCGTTTTAGACCTAACTGTTCAATTGAGATGCCTTTTTAGAGAAAAAAAAAAAAGACGCAGTGGACCAATATATAAAGTTACCTCCTAATAACCAAAACAAAGAACACAGTAAATCTTAATCTTTATACAGCCCTGCGTGCAATCGGTTGCTACATAAAGCTGTGGAGGAGAAACAACATGTCTAATTATAACTATTTTTAAATCTGCTGGTTCCAGACCTCTAAAATCTCTTTTCATACTGAAATTGCCTCTTTACAAATGCAGCATTTTGTGCTTTAAAGCTTTCTTTGATTGGAATCGCATGCATGACTTGGAGATACTTGTTTGTGCAAATTAAGGTTGCAATATCAATGTTACACTGTCTTCAGCTCTGAATTGTTACAAAGAAGTTCACTGTGAGCTTAATTCCTGCCATTTTACTTGTAAACTGTGTTTCCCTCTGTGTACTGTTTTACAACACTATTGGACAAAGAGTTGCAGTTACTGTGTGTGGAACCCAGAGTTGGCTGTTTTTTGAGCAACATTACGTAGACAGGGAGACATACCATCTGTTGCCGACCCTCCCTGTTGCACACTGGAATGCTCACTTTTGTTAGGAGTGTTGTTGGAGGGAGCTGTCAGTCAGCAGGAGCTTAAATTTGACTCTACACAGCAACGTCTCTGTGCTTCAAATATTAAACCCATGTGTGTAGGGTTAATTTAAGACATCTGGAATCCAGCTTTGAGGCCAAATGATGTCATGTACAAAATGGGTTAAGTTGCTGTTGGGTAAACTCTCTCCTTCACAACCTTTAAAAAAGAATGCAAACAGTCCGATGTGCAGAGGGGTTGTTTGTTTTAAGTAAGGGTGTTACTTTTAATACATTAGAGAGAGTTATTTGTGCACAAATGATGTGCACAATGACTTCTTTCATTTGTCACTGCAAAAGTTGAAGTCACTGCATGTTTCCTCCCTTCCCCTTGTCGCCAAGCATTCCTTTGTCAAACTTATCCTGCTTGCTGTGAGTAAATATGAGACATTTAACTTAAATTTTAGATTAGTTTATATACACATGCACCCACGCGGCCGGTCCTACCTTGCAGCGACTACTGAGACAGAAGGAGGAGACAGACTTTCTGGTCCAAACTAGTTGATCTATCAGTCAGGAATAGCAAGACAGCAGACCCGTGCAGTCTCAGATACCTTAAAATAGCTGCTAGCTGGCAAACACAAACAGATACACATAGTAGTGCTTGAGGAAATACCATAGCCAGTTGGTGCACAGATGTACAACACAGGAAGTTTTATTGTTTCAAATCAAAGGTGAAATTTCTTCTTCTATCCCTAAGGTATAGCTGTATTACTCTCCTTTTCCTTTTTTTTTTTTTTTTTAATCTACATCTTCTCTACAGTATCTGCACTGTTACAAAGCTGATCGTGGTAGACAAAGAAAGAGAATGAAATGAGTAGCCTCTGACAAGCTTGCAGGCATTCTTTCAAAATCATAGTCCTGCCTTAATGCTTTACTACTTGTTTCAACAAGGCCCTCTCTTTTTTTTGTTTTTGTTTTTTGTTTCCTTTTTTTCTTTTTTAAATTTACGACACCCAATTGCCCAGCCTCTTGCTTTCTCCTTTAGGCTCTGCCTATGCCTCACCCTCCCTTTTCTCTGCACGCCGTGTCCTCGTATCCTTGGCAACCGATGATATCATTTAGTCTAGAGCTGGGAGGAAGGCCTCCAGCAAGGAGGGGAGTGTTTGCATTCGTGTGGGATTTTGACACGGAGAATGAAGGGTTAGTGGTTGGAGGTGGAGACACTCTATAGAATTTAACTTTCCAATTCTCAGCATTCACACTCTTCAAATGTCTGGAGCAGTTATAAGGCAAATCCAAATGCTGGAGAAAAAATATTCAATAAGTAGTTTAAAGCTGCAAACTTTGCAATTAGTGTCACACCACAACCAACACTTTCATGCATATCTAACACTGTGATAGCTGCAGTGAACCACTGCAGATGTGCATCTCTTGCTCTCTAGGTGTGCATGTGGGTATGTAGTGAGGATACTGCTCCTATACCATAAAAGGAAGAATGAGCTGCAAACAGACCAGTCCTGTCATTGATGGCTTGTGGCTAGCTAACACAAGAAACAGAGATCTATGTGGATGAGATTGTGAAGCAACAATGTACAGACAGACTGGACAGAGAATGGACAGGCAATCCTACCCTAACCACATGCATGGATGCAAGCTTGAAATAGCTTCATATTAAAAGAAATAGAACATACAGTATGAGTCAAATATCAATCACATGTCTAAAAATAACATCCCTGCAGCCCTGCTTGCCTCTGCTCTATCCCCCTTCTCCCTTTCCATAAGAGCAGCTTCTCCCGGCGTATGCTCCATAAAGCACAGCCCTCTGAGGGGTGCTGGAATGTACCAAAGCAAGGTCAGGAACAAGAGAGAGGGGTGTCTGTTGCTAACAATGCAAAATGTCCAGCTTTTTTGTGAACAAAGACAGTAAAGCAGGTTGTCAGGTTTGAGGAAGACTATTTGTCTTGGCTGTTTGTGTTCCTGTGTGAGTGCGAATGTGTGTCAGGAAGATGGGTTGTGTGGGAAATGGTAACCTAGAAAAGTACATCCAGGTGGTTATCTAAGCTGGTAATCACATCAACTGAAGGGAGATACTTGGTTAATATCAGTGACATTCAACCTTTTTTGTTGGTTCACACATGGAAGTTGGATATGTAAGCCAGCACAACAGCAAAAATCAAAAAAGGGGTTGAAATAATCCAGTGGATCTCTTATTGGAGCTTGTAGCTCCCGTGCAGTATGTGACACAGTTCAGACATGACTCTAAATTAAGGTTAATCATTGCACTTGGTTACACTTACTACAGCACACTTCACAAACACACACACAAGCTGATATTCAACAGTTAAAATGTTTTACAGAGCAAAGGTAACCACAAAACAAGTGTAACCGCAACAGTTCCCCCTTTACTACATTCATCATTTCACATTTCTGCTTCTGGCTCGTGGTGTTTGCACGAGCATGTGTAACTGTGTGTGTTTGTGTATGTGTGAGAGCTTCATGCATGAACGTGCAGCAGTTTGCAGACACACACTGCAGTATCTTCAGCCAAGACAAACAACACAAAATGTGAAAAGAAACAAAAGAAAGAATGAAAACACACACATAAAAATGAAAACTGAGCAGAGGAAACAATGCAACACACACACACACACACTACAAACACACATCCATGCACACCCACACACTATTATTCTACCCTGCACAATGCAGGCAGTATATTTCCACTCAGCCATAAAGGGACATCAAGTTTCTCCTCTGTACTCCTTCTTTACCTCTTGTCTTCTTCTTGTGTCTTTGGTCCACGCAGCTCTCTGCTCCCCTTTCCCTCCCTGTCACTCCTCGCCACCTTGTCTCACCCGATCCTCTCCTCTGTCTCCTTTCTCCCTCTCGCCTCCTCTTCCTGTTTCCACTCCACTCTGATGCTAGGGCTCTCATAGCAGCATAGACCCAATACACGTGCAAAGATCGATGGGGCGGGATGAAGAGCTGTCAGAACGAGACATGAGCCAATGAGAAGCAAGAATGGCTTATCTATCGCATTTTGCAGCGAACAAGAGGCAGAAGGAGGAGGGGAAAACAGCAAACAGAGAAATAAAGAGAGGGTCTTTATTTCTCCTCCTTTATGTGTGTGTGTGGTGAGCTGGAACACATCCAGTACAGTAGAAGAGATATTTTAAATCTCTCCACAGCTGTGAAATAATCTTTGGGAGCTAAAGCTAAAGCATCACTACATCTGGCCGTTACTCATAATCTTTGGCAGCATACACTAGACCAAAATTAGATGTTTTTTGTTTTGATTTTATTTTTGCAATTTCCTTTTCAAATTCTTAAAAAAAAAAAAAAAAAAAAAAAAATCCACCCAAGGGGGCAATCTATGAAAAACTTTTTTCATAATAAAGGGAGGCGGAGTGAAATGGTGACAGAGTGCCAGTGTCTTAGCTGAGCTCAAATGTCAAGTGACGTGCTAACCAGCGGAGGAGGGGCTACAGCTCCTGGTTCATGAGGGAGGGTCTAGTCTTTAACACACAATGCAGAAACAGCACTCACTCCTCTGTTCGTTTCAGTCTTCATCGGCCAATGAAAAGCAGCCTGAGTTTTTCGGCCTGACAACATAGAGAGGCAGAGACTGAAGGAGGGTTGATGAGGAGCCCGACGTGTGGAAGAGAGAAGTGGTGGAGGCAGATTTCTCTCTTTTTTTTTTTCTTTCTCTTTTTATCCTGTGAAGTGCCTTAGCAACAGCCCCTGATCAGCCCAAATTCTATTGGTCAGCGCTCAACCCCATGTGGGTATTTGGGCCAATCAGTAGGCTTTGGTGCAGAACTAAGTAGGAACAGTTTTTTTTTTTTATTTCGCCCCCTGGTGGCTTATAGAAGTTATAACATTCACCCTTAAGTTTTTAAGTTGATGGTAAAAACCTAAAACGTGCTCTGCTTGAGATCTGCTAAAACAGTGATATAATTATCTACATTACAATAGAATAAATTTGAGTAAAATAAATAGAATTTAATATTAATGTCATGTTGCAGTAAACTTATTAAAAACTTGCTACATGAAAAAAGAAATTTCAAATTATTCAAAAGAATTTATTTTAAAAATGTAAACAAACTTAATGGAATTGACTAAACAAAATGACGTTAGAATTAAATTGTTGTAGACATGACAAAACCTATAACTCAAATCATGTGTGCCCAACGCAGCCTGATAACTGATAACTTAATGTTTTAATTAATGTGGTCATTTCTAAGCCAATTATACACACGCCTCAGAGGGTTAAGTGCTTAAACCTTCTGTTTCAATACATTTTTTACCATAAAGCAGGAACAAGACATAAAAGGGTTTACACTGCCCCCATGTGTACAATATGTGGTACTGCTAGTAACATTCTGGCGTTTTTATTATATTTTCTTCTAAGTGGATAAAGTGAAGTTGCAGAGTCACCAAAGTTCAGTTTTTAATTATTTATTTACCTATATGTGGTACTATTTTAGGGATAAAGGGTGAAGTGCTTAAACCTTATGTTTTAATATAGTCTTTATCATTTAGCAGAAACAAGACATAAAAAGGGTAACACTGCCCCATGTGTACAATATGTGGTACTGCTAGTGACATTCTGGAGTTTTTATTGTAATTTCTTCTAAGTGGATAAATTGAAGTTGCAGAGTCACCAAAGTTCAGTCTTTAATTATTTATTTACTTATGTGTGGTACTTTCGCAGTGATAGTTCGCTTATGATGTTTTAATGTATCATGTTTAGGATATACATTGTATTGTTATGCAATACATTGTCACAGAATATTCATGACAAATATGTTAATTGCTTTCATTTGTCATCAAATCTCTCAACAATTTGACCCATTGCTTCCCATGGCATTAACTTCAAGTGATCCAAATATGACTCCTTTTTTAAGCCAGTTTGACTACACTGAAGCTATCGAGGGTCTTATCTATGCATGGAATGGAAATTCAAGAGTAAGTTTTGGAAATTGGATGGGGGAAGGCAGTTGCTGGTGCATTGAAATGAAACCTTTAAAATAAAGATTTTAGGAAATAATTAACTGATTATTACAGCTGAAGTGGTCAACTAAACTGTATTTTTTATTGTCAACAATTGTTTTCTTGGGATACTCATATGGCTTTAATCTCTGCTGCACAAATACTCAAATGTAATTGGTAATAAGGAAAACTTGCTTTGAGCCACATCACAAGTTTTATCAGTGTTTCTTCAGTAATATTGGTCATTTAACTTTGCAAATTCCAAATTCAGTCATATGTTAGGCCCTGAGCCCACCCCTTGTGATTCAGGACCTTGTATGAAGAAAATACTCTGACTTGTATACATTTACTTGACATATACTAACAGGTAGACCTGTACTGAGGCAAATGTTCATGCAATTTTAAAACAACTTCACATCATCTACTATCATTCAAATTACAATATCTTCCCTCATCTCCATTATTTACAGTTATAATGACGGTATGAAGTAAACTCAAACCTTCAGCATGAATAGTCAAGATCGCTTGCTGAATTTTCTAATAAAGAACTGACACAGAACATTAAGCTCAAAAGGAGCAGAACAACCCCCTCTTCCCCCTTCACTGAAGTTAAGCAGCGGACAGTTGAGTTGGGTCTATACTTGGTCTGAATTCATAATTCTAATTGGTAAAAATGCTGACAGCTGAAAAATGTCTGTTCACATAACTGCATCATCAGCCCCGGCTACATAAGTTATGATTGTCATAACTTAAGATTAGATCAGAAGAGGCAAGCTGCTCCCAACAACACTCAGTCACTCAAATTGACTTATTAGGGCAGTGAGGGATTGTAGCTGGGGCTAATCTGACATTTTACATTTGCATAAGGCTGACTTTAACAAAGGGAAGTATAGCACAGCACCAGACAATTAACTTATTGATATCAGAGCGCTTGTTAAGTCCTTTGCATTTCAGATCATATACCAACTGTATTTTAATCTAAATGCTTAAACTTTTCTGCTCCCTTGTGTTCAGACACTCTTATTTATGACCTGATTGTCATTTCTGATCCTTACGTGAACTTTAGAGAAAGTGTTGAATAACCTCCCTGATTTAGTGGTTTGATGGCCCAAATTGTCATGTGTGGCGGGTGGTGGTGAGGACCCAAATGCAGGCAGTAGCAGGCAGGAGGCAAAATGGTGCGCGTGA
>JBAMHW010000017.1:4711902-4740942 GCA_037177495.1 Rhadinocentrus ornatus
CCCAGCCGAGGCTCGAACCAGCAGCCTTCTTGCTGTGAGGCTGCGGTGCTAACCACCACACCACCGTGCAGCCCTAATCATTTACAAAAGGAAAAAGAAAAGTACATGTTGGGTTGCCAGGGAGTTAATCACTCTGCCAGTGTGTCGCTGACGTCTATTTCTACACTGAGGTGTTGGCACGTACTATTTCTCAATGCTTTGCATTTATTGACGAAGGAGATGCACAACTCCACTGCACTCCTCCATTGTAATGCTTCATTTTCACCCATTTGTCTATATGAATATGGTTTCCTGATATAAAATGTTTATCTTCAGCCTTAATGGGCTGGGATCAATGCTAAATGGATTTGCTGCATCCTCTTAGTACCACCATGCAGGCGCCTGATCCGGAGTGCACTTACTGACATAGCCGGAGATGGTACAGCCATTGGTACTGGGCTACAGAGAAGACAGGTGGACAGAGTGGTAATGGATAGAAAGGCCCATTAGTCCTCTGTCTTGTCAGCACTTCCTCACTACTTAGAAGCACTTAAAAACCACACCTTTCCACTTGATGGAGACAACTCTGATTTCAGTTCAGTTCACAAAACTTATCAAAGAGCTAAACTACATTTGAGGATAAGCACTGCTCAGACAGTCACACCCTGCAATGGAGCATGCGAGACCTCACCCTAAGATTTCACACAGGCCAGTCTACCTGAAAGGAAAAAGAAAAAGAAAATACCAAAGATGCCAATTTAATTAAGCTAAGATTCATTTTTACTACCCTTGACTGTTGAGTCTTTAAAACAGGGGGAGAAAAAAAAAAGTCAAAAAGTATATAGTTATAGTTTTTTAAGAACTAAATGAGTGCAATCATATTAACAGCTCTGTTAGCCTTGAATGCTTTGATGTGCTATGAAATAGAATTAAATGACAGGGAAAATTTAATGTTTATATATACAGTATATATTTTTTTTTTTACTGAAGTTGGACTGCCAAAATCACACTTATTTTTGTTATGCATTATGTTTTGGATCTCCACAGCAAATTGTTCAAGGCTAGCTTGAAGTACTTTTATGGTTTAAAAAAGCACTCCAGCGCATTAGAAAGGATATAATGTAAGATGCTGCCTAAGGGTAAAATATAACATCTTTCCCATTTGCTTTAGAATAGAGACTTGCTGTTAGGCTGACTGCCACGTGATGTAATGGGCCACTGGCAGGTGAAATTCAGTGGCCTATGCAGGGACATTTAGCTTGGGTTGTCCCAGGACTGCACTGTTTGACCTAATGCAGCTCCATCTCTCAGTCAACTGTGTTTCTGTTCGGTTCAATGAGCAAGTGGCCAGAACGCAAGCTGTCTCCCGTCCCTCTCCATTTCCTCAGTGCAGTAAACGGGATGAAGCTGCATTATGTCATGTCTGTGGTGGCCTGTCTACTTGACAAGGTGTCAGACACAGCTTCAGCTTGCCCCCTACCACCATCTAGGCAGCAACTTGCAGTACATGCAGTTTTATCCTTTTTGCTTTCCATCTTTTCGACTGCACTTCTCCATCCTTTTCTCACCCATCTTGTCCTATGAAATATGGTTTTTAATAAAGTGTACAGTAAATGGCTGCACTGGAGGTAATAAAAATGAAAGATTTCAGACCTTTGCCTGGGGAGTGTCTTGAGGAAATAGGAAGGCAGTCAGATAGTTCTCTCGCCTAACAACCTGACCACACGAGTTGATCTCGATCACAAGAGAAGGTAGTAGGTGGCAAAAAAGAGATAAGGGCAACATAAAAGAAGCAAATACTCACTTTTAAGTTCATGTGAACATTAGGGTTATTTACATTATGCAAAGAAGTTATTTGAATTTCATTTGAGTTAAACAGGCTACATGGTGGCCTGGTGGGGAAGGGCACTAAGCTCATTTGCATTCAGAACATTGACCCCCTTCTTCTGCCATCTGCATAAAGATGTAGGAGTGAGGGGAGGAGAGAGAAGAAAAGGCAGGGATGGTCTTGGGGAGGACAGAGGAGGAGGGGTGAACAGATGTAGAAAAAAAGAAAGAATGCTTTTAATCTTTTTATTATACAAAAATAATGTAAAAAACATGGTCTGTGCAAGTACATTTGCATGTCTTAAGCTAGAATTAGAGGGTAATATGTAACATTGTACTCCAGCGATAAAATGTGTAAAGGTCATCCCATGCAGAAAATAATCCATCACCAAAATACTTTCAATAAGGCTTTGTACGTATATCTGCTGCCAGTTCATTATTAACCCACCTACATCTGCCCTTTATGCATGCTTGAACATCACTTTAAAAATCAAACCTAGTAATGTAGCTAAAAAAGCTTAAACACTACTTATAGCCTACAGCGATGGAAGTGGCCCTTGTGAGGTCATACCTATTGTAGGCTCAGCAGTGGAACGCTAAATGCTAATATTAAAATGCTAACATGCTCTAATGTTAGCTAATTACATCTATAGCATTGTGTATGTGATAATATTATAATTTTTTTACGATGCATGCCCAATACTTAGGTGATGACTAATTCTCTCCAAAATGGTGAGCTTCAAAAGCCTTTTTTTAATTTAAAAACAATTTAACAAAAACAACAACAACCAAAGAAAAAATGTGAAGTTTCCAAGCTAAAAAAAAATAAATAAATAAATAAATAAATAAATAAACAAGACAAAAAGAAACACTTCCACATTATGTACTGTAAAAACATCTATAATAATAAAATATGTACACTGAACTAATTGCAAATATACTGTAACACACTTATTACTGGTTATTTTCACATTAAAACAATGTAAAAAGAAATGTACTTTTCTTAACTAAATTGTAAAACGGAAAATCCAAACATGGCAAGCAAGATAATACTCTATAGTAACTGTAGCCACTTTAACACTGACCAGAAACTTTTCAGATATGGACACACAAAGCAAACAATACCATGTTTGACCAATGAAAATGTGCTCAAGCATTACATAAAAGACTTAAACTCCCACGTGTCTTCCAACAAAACCTCCTAATTAAGCATCTATATAAAATGCATAAAATCTTAATGTCCCTAAATACAACCCACAGGGGTATCTAAACTACCCCTCCATAAGTGGAGCTTATATACACATATGTATATACAGCTCATATCCATCTACTTTGGAGAAAATATCTTTTTGTGTCTTTTAGCAAGTGTTTGTATTGAATAAGACTTGAATAAGGAGAGAAAAAGGATGGTTCAGTTATAAGCAGAACTTTCAATCATGGCATGTAAATTGAAGCCCCAGATAAGGCAAGTACTTTTTTTAAACTATCAGGTTATGTTTAGTCAGTAACAAGACAAGACTTCATTGAACAGTTTTGTCTGTTCTGTTTAGGTTTAGATTTAGATTTAATAAAAATTTCTTTGTTAGACAATGGATACCGTTTTGCCAATTAACTTGGTGACATATCAACGCAACACGCCAATACAACAACACTATTCCTAACTGGGTTTAGGTAATAGCTTTACTTGCTATGTATTAGAAATAAAAAAAATACTGGTTAGGATTAAAATATGATACGATAGACTGTTCAGGGTGTACCCTGCCTCTCGCCTGCTAATTGCTGGGATAGAACCCAACTTCCCCACAACCCTGAATTGGAATAAGCAGTGTGGAGAATGGATAGATGGAAGGATTAAAATACCTTGTACAACATCAATGTCCCCATTTTAGAAAAAAACAACTTTATTTTGACACTTGACATAGAGTTCTTCACACAACTACTTGAAGTCTCCTCTTTTTTAAATTCCAAGTCCTTATCACCTGCATGAACAAGTGATCTAGAGGTTTGTTCTTTTGGAAGGAGAATAGTCTCATCTCTTGATAGTCTATTTCCTGTACAGGAAATATGCCTTTTTTTTCTTCCCCTGATACTCGAAGAAAGAAGGCTTTGTACCTAATGTCTGTTCTTTTTTAAGCTTTCATCACTAAGCATCTCCCCACATTAAACATAGTGATGTGTCTTCTCTGCATTTCAAACGGCTTTAGTGAATCCCACGTGAGCTTTATAAAACAAAAATATATGTGTTTTTATTTGAACGATATGCATGCAGCTGAGCATGAGTGAAGTCACACTCAAAGTTACCATAGAAAACATTAATGCCTCAGTACCATGTTTACCAGAATCTGTGGGTAACGCATGTTATGTTTAGCCAGGACACAGCATCTGAGCTAAGCAGACTAGTGTCGTCATAAACAATGCCCTTATTACATTTAAATTAGGGCAATTAATTTACACTACATACTTGCTTAAGGACAGTTTTAACACCCTTTCAAGTTTTCCCTCCAGAATCTTTTAAAATTACATTAGCTTGATACAAGCTTGGCACATCTTTGCATTTGGAACTTGTTCTCATTCCACTTGGCAGAAACATTTAAACCCAGCTAGGCTAGATGGGTAGTGCCAGTGCAGAACCATGTTTTACTGTGTTCAGGCACAGCTTTGGCTTAAGTCACCTGTTTTGCCAGTAATATGCTTTTTTCCCCCATACTGAAACGGTCAACTTTGCATTAACCTTCAATGTTCACCACTGTGGAGAAATCTTTCAATCCGATTTATATTATCTTTATCAATCTTTCATTAAACTTTCAACAATATATTGATATAAAAAAAAAAATCCCACTGAATGATGATGGCTTTTGTTTTAGTGTTTGATTTCCTCCACACACAATGTTTGTAATTCTGGCTAAGCAGTTTAATCTTTTTTCTGGCTTCCAGTGGGCTCTTGTTCCTTTTAGGGGGGAATGGTTTCTGTCTGACCGTTCTACAAAACAGGCCTGATTGGTGGAGGACTAAAAGTATTGGGCTACTTTTGTAAAGATATCCCAGTGACAGCTGCAAACCTGACTATCTTGACCACCAGTCTAACACAGAGTAAACACTTTGAGGAACTGTTAGAACGACAACATGCGAAACATCTATTTGATTTCAGGAGCACTTTACTCTTCTCCTCTTTTCTCACAAGACAGAACATGTCCTCAGAGACAGCATCTGCCTTGTGTAAGCAGTGACCCTTGACAGTAAGTGACAGATTCTGACAAGCAGACAGGGCTACATGTAAAATCTGTCTCACTCATTTGCACACCTTTTCCCCAGGGAGCAACACAGGACACTAACCATCTTCTCAGTGATATGCACAACATACAGCATACAACTATACTGTACAACTATAAGCATGCATCATTATGGTAATTGTAATGTATTTAAAGAAATTAAACTCACATGACATCTTTGTCTCTTTTCTCAATTGCTCTTATTGCTTTTATTACTGCAGCAATAGTCATATTTTCCATAATCATTTAATCCATTTTTACCTTTTGAGAGCAAACTTACTACTAAGTGTAGTAAGTTGCAATTACTTTTTTACTGTCAGTTTTTTAGTATGTTGTGTCCCTACTCACCCTCTATTTCCTCCACACTTTCTCTTTGATTGGAAAAAGACCATGATGACAACATCTGCACTGAGCATCTGTGTATTTTTATGTGAAATGTTATCCATGATGCTGAACGTACCTCTCGTAACAGCACTATTTAAGTTCTTATTGATCTTGGCCTTAGACAGTCTGTCATTTTATTATAAACTCTGATTATTTCTTGAGATTACTAGACTGACTTTGCTATCCATAAATTAAGTGTTAAATTTTTTGTTATATACATCTTTAATGTAAAAAACCCCAGGAACAGGTGGATTATTTTCATTTTAATGGTTTTAAATTTACTCCACCCCAAATATATAAAAAACATTTGGTAATATACTAAACTGTTTATGGAACAAAAAAAATTGCCATATTGCAACTGCAACTTTAATAAGCCTGAGAGAGTGAACATTCATGTTACCAGGCCAAACACACCTACAATATTTTATACCGATTTGATTTTTCAATTACAAATGCAATCCAATCAGTAATTGGGCCCAGATCAGATAGTTATTTGCTATGCGTATGAGATCTTTATATCAGATTCGCTGCAGGTTTTTGCTTAAACACGTCATGATTAGCCTACAGCAGTTCTACAGTAATGCTAATAATTACAGCTAAAACAACAAAAGCTAGCTGTCTCGTCTGTGTCACCCTTTCCTCTACAGCTAGACAAAGAGCAAAGTATCATCTACAAATGCGCTCCAATAGCTTCCATTTCAGAATTTTTCATGTGTCAATGTAATTGCTTGGTAAATGTAAAAAGTCTAGTCTAATCTGCATGCAGGCCATTGTAATGGACAGTCATGATCAAACAAAAGTTGAAACACAAGCAAATTGTAGTTATGATCATAAACAATCAAATTTGATCTCTAGTGAATTGGAATTTTGCATTGTGACTGGTAAATGCAAGTTTAAGGGTGTTGATCAACAACCACCTCATGGTCCATGGAATTGCTTATTTACACAGCATCATTGTTGGAGTAAATTAAAAAAATTTATAAAAAAATATGGTGATGTTCAGAAATTTGTCAGACTAAGTAAGTTTTTATTAAAGGAGAGTAACATCACATTTGCCTAAAACATGACATGAATGTGAATCGTTTAATTTCTGGGATGCTGGTAAATGTGTTTTTTTATAAAGGTAAAATTCATAAATAAATTTCTAAGTTGATATTTCATAAATATTTGTAAAGGTTTCACATTGGGACTGTGTTCTAGAGTGTTTTAATCTCAGTTAAGACAACTAGATCTGAAGAGTTAGCCTTTATCCAAAAAGACAATGTAAGTTATTTTAATAGACTTTAAAAATAATCTGCATCAAACTGTACATTAATTAACTTTCCTTAGAACACAGGATCAGGTGGAAATGTAGCTTTAAAGACAAGCTGCTATGATAGGAAACACCTAACACAAAATTTTTTAGAGTAAAAAAAAGTCTTTAAAAATATATATCATGATCATCATATCATATATCATCAATATATACAATGTACAGCCAGTAGAAAAATTTTACATATCTATTTTATTTATTTATTTATTTTTCTTAGTATTAGCCTCTTAGTAGATTCTGCATCCTTTTTACATAACAATAAACCATTTTAAATGTTAAAAAAAAATTTGACTGTGCAAAAGCAATATCTAATCTAGCAAACAATGAGTAAAGATGAGTTAAGCAAAACATTGTTAGTGAATATAAATGTATAATGAAAAAACGAGCAGCGATTGAATTTTCTGCATCATTTTTAAAATATCCTAAATCAGGTTTAAACCGATAAAGACTCAGCAGCAAAGGAGTCTAATTCCTTAACACGAAACACTGTAGATTACTTTGTTAAAGTAAATGTTTTACAAAATGATTTGACTTTATATTCAAATCTAATTGAAATGGGAATTCACACAAGCCCATGAAATTATCAGCTTGTTGCCTTTCGTAATCTGGGTGTCTTTTGCCTTACATTAGGGGTCCTCTTCCACAGAATTAGGAAAAAGACTAATTTAAATATAATTAAACATCTAAACATTAAACATCTAAATGTTTTTTTTTGTCACATAATATACTTACCATCTTCGGTGGGTATATAAATATTGAGGTAAAGGCAGTCCTCGCTCTGGTTCTGAACGTAGGTCGCCGCTGCATCCAGGTTGTCTGTGAACCAGACTGGTAGCATAATCTCAGGTAAAACTCCATGCACATTCTGGGGACACACTGGTGCAAAATGGGTGGCATTGCGAATCTCTTGCCAGGAGCCTGGAGCTTCAGGAGGTTGGAAGCGCCGCTCGCCAATGGGTGCAGTGGCATATGGTACACCTAAGAACTGTTCCACTGGGCCTAAGATCTCATTGTTAAGCTCCTTCCTGATACCACGGACCTTTCCATAGCCTGTGGATACTATAGGGTATTTCAGGTCAACTCTTTGAGAGGACGAAAGGGTCAGGTGGAGCACCAATCCCAGGAGCCACAACAGACAGGGATTAGCAACTTGGTGAGAAATATTAGGGCGCTTCCCACCATAGCCTTGGTGGCTGGCAGCTTTTAAAGGATAAATCATGTCCAAAATAAAAACTATCACACAAATCACAAGGACTTCAGCTTAGACTAGGGAGGGGAGGGGTCACTAACTCAGGGGGATATAGGAAATGAAAAAGGCAAAAAGAGGAATGATGGAAGGGAAACAGTTAATAGTGTTACTAGGATAACATGGTGAGATGGAGGGACGGGTAGCATTCTCAGGTGAACACTGTGGTCTCATCCGTCCCCCTCTTTCAAACTACTTGTGGGTTCAGTGCAGCAGTCAGGGCGCCAGTTACACCTGAAAGACACAGAGAAGTTGTAGGTTTCAGTTAGCATTTGTGAAGAGATGTGAATTGAGAAATATTGATGTGTTTGTGAAGGCACAAGGACATAACACACAATTGATTTTTCCCAATATGGAGTGTTTTTGCTTAACAGACATTCATAGTTTACTTCTTTATAGCATTTGTACCAGCCTGAGAGCAAACTTTGATTGCTTTTCACAACAGAAACCAAGTTATATGCTTTAACTGATTTTATTGTCTTGATCAGGGGTCTCTGATGTTTTTTAGGTCAACGACACTCAAATAGATGGAAAGATGAAGCAAGGACTATCATACAGCTGAATGGCATGTGTATTGCAACTTTGGATAGAATTGTTCATTTTCTTGAGCTCCACTTTTTTAACTAGCCATTGGTCATTATTGCACAGTGCAGTACATTTAACCCACGTTGGTAATTCAATTCCATCTGTCTCTATTAAGGTAAATTCAAACTTCACCTAATTATATGTATAAATTCAGGTCTTGTCTTGTTTGCCCTTATCCTCATCAGCTGCTACATCGGCAGCAGGTATGCCTCGCCACATGGATTTTCACAAGTGATTTCTGAAATGGAGGGTATTTCTTGTGCTTGTACAGGTTTTTGGTCGAGTTACAAAACAATCTACTTTTTTTCTCACAACAATGTCCATAGAATTGGCTGTAGTTGGCCAATTATGGGGAACTTGGGAAAGCCAGCATGTAACATGCACCCTTGTGATTGGCATGATAAACAATTGGGGAGGGTCCTCCACTTTGCATAAAGGGGTCTTGAAGGGATGGGTCAGATTCCTGTAGTGAGTGAACCAGTGTCGAGCTTAAGAGACCTCTTGTATGTTGCTGCATGTGTGTATTTCTTACTGAAATTTAACATCTTTTGCTTCCAGTTATTCACTTATTACAATATGTTGTATTTTTCTTCATAAGTTTCTAAATATGTGGAAAGAAAATTAGGCAAAAAAAATAGAAGAAGAAGAAGACGAAGAAGCTGCTGCTATATGTTTGGTTGATTTGATTGTATAGAAAAATATTTTGACAAAATTGATTCCATGCTCATATGCTATCATAAATACTAAAAGTGCTGTTTGCAAATTATCCAATTATTACCTTTTATTAGATGCTTGCCATGAGCATGTGAAGGCAGGCTTTAGGACCATATATGCTCTATGCTACTGACGGATTCCAAGCTGCCTCTGCATCTTGCGTCTCTTGTAAGAGCTTGCTGATGCATTAACAATGCAACAAATAGAGTAGTACCACTAGAAACAGCACAGACAGTGTTGTGCAGTATAGCTGACCTGTGACCAGCAAAAGAAACAAAAAAAAAAAGATGAAAAAGCTGCAAAGTACTTAATGGTCACACAGACAGCACGGTCACTCTTTTTATTCCTCTTAAAGGTCCCATATTATGCAAAATTCACTCTCTAAAGGATTTCTAACAGTCATATGTGTCGTCATAGCCTGTGTATGAGGCCACAAAATGAGAAAATTCTGTCATCTCTCTCACTTGCTTGCTCTACTTTTTAGTGAATGTGTGTTGAAACGGGTAGGTCTGAGATCTTTTCCTTTGTGACCTCACAAAAGGAAATTCCTGGGTAGTTGAAACTGCCATTGACCCGCCCCCCTGGCTAGCTGAGCCTGCCTTCTCAAAGAGTGGGAACCAGCGAAATTCAGGTCCTCTACCAGAGAGGGGTGTGGACAGGCACCACTCTTCAACAATGAAAGGTTCAGACACAGAAACAGCCCGTTCTCAGTAGAGCTCACTAGAGCCACTTTGTGAATGGCTGAAATTAAGGACAAAGGCTGAATTTGGGGTGATATACTTTGAAAACAATGTTGTTGAACCTCTGACACCTATATGAAATTGTTGAAAAGATGTAGAATATGGGACCTTTAATAAGAATGTAATCATTATCTTATCCACCTCCATAGTGTTTGCTATTGTCTAGAATTTATTCATTTTTTATCCAGTTTATTCAAATTCAGGGTCACAAGGAAGCTGGAGCCTATTTCACCAATTAACAGGCGAGAGGCAGGGTACAATCTGGACAGGTCGCCATTCCACCGGAGAGCCAACACAGAGAGACAAGCAACCACTCACTCCTAGGGAAATTTCAAGTGTCCAATTAACTTAACATGCACATCTTTGGACACTGGAAGGAATATTTAGTACCGGAGAGAACCCACACATACACTGGGAGAACATGCAAACTCCCCACTTCTTCTGTCGAGGCTCAAAACAGCAACTGCTGTGTGGCAGTAGCGCTAAACATTACACCTCCATGCAGCCCTACTGTCTAGAATTTATGGTGAAAATTTTGGAAGTAAACTCTAAACTCTGCCCTCTGGTGGATGTATTGTCTAACAACCATGCCATGCATGGTATGAGAGCAGTGATGGTTAAAACAGACGTACCCAAATACGCACATAAAGGGAGCATTAATGTGCCTTTAGGGTTTAAGAATATTTGTTTACTCAGGATGTAAAAAGGGAATTTGCTGTCCAAAGCTAAACCTTTCCAATGACTCTGGTGTAATGTGGCTCCTGGGGTTTTTTCATTGCCAGATAATTACAGAAATTAAACTGTAAAGCAATACTTTTGTCCCTGATTGACTTCAGCACACAGAAAACACAAAATTAACACATGTTCACAAATCATTTGAAGAGTTGAACAAAGAAAAAAACCCACTAGCCTCTGATCCCATTCCAGCCGTCTACACTGTCAGTCAACCTTTCCCTCTCAACTCATTTCAGTTGCCTCTTGCTTCCACATCATTACAGAAGAATGGGTTGTGCTTATCTCACTCTGGCTTTGGGAGACGGAGCCGTTTAGGTGTGATAAAGGCTTTATGTGCCGCTAACTGTTGGTTAAATGCCACCTCATCCCTTCACCCTCAACCCTGTAGTGTCCACAACTCTATTTGTAGTCAGCATGCACAAGGAATGATGGTGGAATAGGGCAGGAAGAAGACAGTGTACAACATCAAAAGACATTTAAAGTTAGTGATCTAAGCTAATCTTCAGGGAAAAAAGTTCTCTATAAAAATATTACATTTAAAATTCAAGCCATCTTAGGGCATCCATAAAAATGGAAATTTGATACATTGTATGGCAAAGGTAATATGTGTAAAACACTAAATCCTTATGCAAAATGTTTTGAAGGCATACAAAGTTGTGCTAAAAAAAACAGGGTCAAGAGAAAGACTGCAAAGCCAGTAGTATCATTTTTCAAAATTCTAATATTTCAGATTTGGTAGTTGTCCTTCTTTTTCCTGCCAAGTTTGTTCTTTGGCAACCTGCTGCCTTGAGCAGATGATGCAGATACAAGACATCTGAACAAAATAACCATATTCACTTCTGGTTGGTAAACTTTACAAACAAATTACAGATACCAAACAGTGTGAAGTTCATTTAATGAGACATTTCTTTCGTGAAATATGTGATGATGAGATATGTAATGACATTAATTGACAGATTAAGTGAAAGTCATATAGCCTCTTTAAAAGAATAAAAAAATGCAAGGACAATGAAAATGATGCAGTACAGATAAAGTTGATTTTTTAAAAAAGAAGTCATTCTTTCATCTTTCATATCAAAATTTTTAATGAAATGGAATTAGAGTTAGAATGACAACCCAGCCGCTAATTAATATGGGGCAATCAAGGGATTTCCAGTCATAAGCATAGGTAGCTGCACCCACATTCATGTGTAAGCTTAAAATTCTAGGAAATTGATTTTGGCAACTTAAGACTTTAAAAATGTCAAACAAGTCCTGTAAAAAACAAGAAAGGATTTTCTGAATGGGAAGAATAAAACAAAGAAAAAGTAGATCCTGACAACTAGGCACAGAATAGATTACCCATGTAAAAGAAAAGACTTTTTTTTTCTAATTCAACCTTTACACACAGAACAGTGTATAATCGGTGTGATTTCAAATAGTCTTGAATTTCATAACAGCTGCTGGATCTGCTCATTTCCTACATTTGCAACGTTTATGTACACATTTTGAGTACAGAGGAGCCATCTGTGTTTGTACTCCGGTGGTGTATTTGAATGAACATATGGCATAAGCCCAAGGTCAAAGCACCTTGAGTATGCACCATAGATACAAAGATACTCACAGACGTATGTTCTTTCTGACTAAGATAGCATAGGTGGGTCAAATATTTGTAGCCTGTCAGATTGTTTTCTGTATCCCCTACCTCCTTGCATTTCACTAGCAATAGTGCAGACAGAAATGCACACATGCATAAAGTTCAACGGGGCATCAAATGTTGCATGTCAGTAGAGGCTCTACGGTAAGCACAAATGGGTCTGTTCTCAACCACTACCATATGACTTGCAAATGGCAGTACCTTAACATCTCTAGCATCTGTTCATGTCAACCATCCATGATGCTGAAACTGCTCTGAATGTGTATCTATTCACATTAAATGGGATAAACTGGCACACAAATCACAAGACTAATGTGAGCTGTTCTCTGTTCTGTTTTATGTATGTAAAATTGCCCTGTAAGCCAAGAAAAGGTAAAGCCCCCCTTGCCAGTGGGATAATTACGGTTATGTTTAAATGAAATAGTGTAAACTCCTGTCACTGTTTTTAGTTTCATTATATATTAGTGGCTTTTTTGTTAGTTGTTTTTTATTCTGTCTATCTTTATTGGGACTATGCTATTTAATTGTGGTTGTCTCCTGTTTGTGGGTTGTGCTATTGAGTAAAATTATTTGCAATGTTACAAGCAGGCCTTTTTTCTTTAGGATTTTGGAAAATTGCTATAAACCCACCTGTCAAATATACTATATATTGATTCTTCATTAACTCTGTTACTAGAGCTAGCCATTAACCCTGGGCAACATATGAAATAGCAAATGCTAAGCCAACGTAAAAGGAACTTTAATTCTAGGTGTTATAACAGCTCTAATGTGCTGGTTAGGTTAGCATAAAGATTGGAAACTTCATCTAACTTTATCTGAAGGCAACAAAAGTAAAAGAATGATTATTTGTTATCTTTAAATAAATTGTTAAATAAATAATACACATTAATTGCATGTCTTTAGAAGTTTGTCACTGTTGGGCATTTATTTTTTTAAATGTAATAAAAACATCTGCACTGGAATCAAGCAAACACCTTAATACACTGAAAAAAATGAGCATAAAGTCACGTTTGCAGTTCAGACCGGGTATCGTGGCTGGGAAAAGGAGAATAAACACTGTATATGCAAAATTAATCATTATGAAATTCCTATTCCATATATTGCAAATTATTATTTAAATTGCAAAAGAGACTTTCATTTATTTGATCTCCTAATAATATGTAGAAGCACCAGTTTTAAACACAGTTCCATGTGCATCAGTCTAGAATACATGTGGAGGAAAGCAGCTCTATGCCAGATGCTCTCCTTTTTGAGGACAGGAAAATCCTTCATTTATCAGGCATACTAAAAACATATATATACTGTTTTTATTAAAACAGATTATTAAAGACCTTAATATTCTCTCAAACCTTTGATGGAGCAGGAAAGATAAGTTATCCTGTTTTTGATGTGACAGACGAGCAGATTAGACTTGTCAGGCAGCATATGAATGTTTAGCTAAATGGTTTTAGCTACTTTTCACACTAAACATTAAAGCTATCCAGAATTCTCCCCAGTGCCTCTCTGTACAGCCTGCCAAGGTGCACTGGGTGATTCAGGAATAGAAGATGAGAGAGTAGACAGCTTCCACCCCATGAAAGTGCAGCATAAGATTAAAATTAATTTACAAAAAAGCTGAACAAGCTAATGCGAGAAAAGCAAGATATTTCCTTCGTGATCAATAACAAGCAAATTCACTGAAAAGGCTGAGGCAACAGGGCACGAGTAAAACATTTTTAACCATCAAATACTAAACATATTGGTTCTTTTTAAATTAAATTCTGATGGGCCAGTCTGAGCTTGTTCTTGTCAATTAGGATCACGTGTGATCTATCTAATTTGAAGGCAGTGCAAACTTATTTTAGGTCACTGTTTTTTAATCTATGCGGTTAAAATCTGATTTAAAAAGGGCCTGCTGATTAGATAAAACAATAAAGCCATAAAGCATCTTGTAGGATGTATTTTAGAAAGGCAGACTTAAGTCCTAAAAACTGCACACTGTTCAATGAATAAAGTTTGAAATGATGTAAGAATTATTGCGGTAGGATCACAAGTGAACTTCTAAGAAGATATAGACATTTAAGCAGAGTTCAAATTAATGGGGAAGCTAGGGGGAGCGTGGCTCCCCTGAAAAACAGCTGACTCCCTAAGTGACAAGAACAAGCTCAGACTGGCCCTCCTGAAAACACTGACCTGAGACAGTAAGAGGCAGCTCTAAAAATAGCCCACTTTCAAGCTATGTTTTATCATATATATATTATATCTAACCATAAGGTTTTGAATGTTTCCTAAATGAAAAGAATAGCATTTATTTGTGTTGTGTGTTGCATATTCACTTCTACATAAAACAACACAGGTGATCCATTCCATTTCTGTAGCATTGTTTGTTGTATACCATGTGCAGCCTCAGCTGTGGCCACCTAATAAGGTGCTTTTGTACTTGTTAACATAATTTTCATCCTTACATTAAATGTTTCTGATTGTATCAGCTGCATTCAGTTGTAGCAAAATGTTTCTAGCAGTAACACTGTTGTTGACTGCATGCACATGACTTTAGAAGTTGTGGTACATGCTAAAAAATGAGGCTGCACGAAAAGCCCCTGTGTAATTCAAACCCTGCATTTAATTATATAAATATAAAAAGTTGAAAAGAATTTTTTCTCGTGAAAATATTGGAGGGATTTGGATTAAATGATTCAAGCAATCTAGAGAAATATCAGTACATAACATGTACAGTTGCTAAACTTAAACTGAAGCCAATCAGTCCATCAAAAGTCATTATCCTCAAATACGAACACATAAGCAAGGGATTACTGTGGGAATCTTTGTTATTTTTAAAATAGTTGGTGTTACACCTCAAACTTGATTTTGCAAACCGTAGTCTTAGTCTTGTGTTAACGTTCACATGCAGCATCAACTTCACTGGGTTCAGAGGCACAGGGCTTGACCACTGAAAACATACATTACGGTCATACCAAACCCTATCAATGTTTTGTTTAGGTAGTTGTGTGCTTAAGATCAATAACAAAACAAAACCAAAAAAAAAAAAGACCAACATCCAGACCTGACACCAAGAGAGAATGTGTAGAGCATTTAGGAGTGAAAAATAGATGCTCTGAGGACATCCTCACACTGTTTCTTTATGAATTTACGAATAAACAGTATATTACATGTTGAATTGCAACTTGGCTGATTTAAATCAGCATCTATTTTAAAAAATAATTAAAGAGAAAAACACTCTTGCTCCAAATTAATCAAGTTGGAAATATAATTTAAATTATTTTCTTGGGATTCTATTTGAAAGACTCGACTTAATGCCCATTTTAATAAGGGAAGTCATGTGATCAAACAAAAACCAGTATGCAAACAGTATCACACAGTGTTTTAAAGAAATGAAGGCCACTCAAAGCATCAAAGATAACAGCTAGTGCTTAAATGCCTTCTGGTTCAAATAAAGGCCTGTTACATTCACTCACTATTCAAGTAAATATGGTCCTATAAAAACAGGTGCCCCAAATCTATTGTCAGTTGGTCAGCTAGTCTTAGCTATCTAGCCTTTATCGTGATGATGCAGACATTGTCTCCATCACGCAGAAAAATGGTCCAAATTATATATCATCTTGGAATATAAAGGAGATGGCTCTGATGTATGACATTTAAAACAGGCTCATTCATTGTCCCCCAGAGGACAGTTTTTATTGATCTTCATGACCCCTGGTTATGTTCTTGACAAGATATCTTTGAAAGCTACTGCATAATTTTATCTAGACCGAAAATGAATATCAGCACTGTTGCTATATTCAATAGAGCAAGAACATATTTTAAAGCGAGCATCAGACATATGAATACCTTAATAATTAGTTGGTGTCTTGGTGCTACTTTAACTGAATAATTAAAAAACAGCCCAAAATTTGCAATAAAGGCTTTGTGGATCATTTTTTATTTACATACTGCTGGACCGTCTATCCCCATTTTATGCTATTTGTCTCTGGCAAATCTTCAGGCTTCAGCTGCAGATACTGTATGCTTTAGGTTGCAAGTTTTTTGTCACAGCAATAATTTTCATGACCGCCTTTTAATTGCTGGGAGCTGCTGCATTGTTAATGCTGATGAAGACCTTGAGCTTCATTCTACAATTTATTTATTTATTTTCTTTTACCTCAAGCTCTGCTCAGTCGATTACTATGGCTACTTCTTTTGCAAGTGTGTTCTAATCCTCAACACACAGCAGCTAGAGAATGTAAAAAATGATATTAAAAAATATATTTAACTTTAAAGTAATCATTATTACCTCCGCCAAGGCATAGGTTAGGTTTTTGATGCCGTTGGTTTCTCTGTCTGTATCTTAGCAACAGTACTCAAAAAGTTATGAACAGATTTTGATAAATTTTCAGGAATGGAAAGTGATTTCTTTTTGGGGGGTGGTCAGAATCACTATCTGGTTCCAGCAACTTTTTTAAAGGATTCTTTACAATGGGGAGATAGGGATAGTTTTGCCATTACAGATTTTAACTCAACAGATAATGCCCAGCAGTTCCAGCGCCAGGACACAGTAAGAGGTCAATTGATCGCTGGGGTTAACCCTTATTCATCAAGCTAAGTTTGAATTTATAAGAGGCCAAATTCTACATTATTCAGTACATTTGACACATATCAAAGCAGATTAGGTATAGAGGACCATTAATGTATTTTCATCCACTATTAAAAAAAAAAAAAAAAAAAAAAAAAAATTTAACATTTCACTCATGAATTACAAAGTGAGTCTAGTAATGCCAACCAATAATCAGACTTTTAAAATAAATGACAGATTGTCTGAGATCAGTCAATTAAAGCACCTAAACCGGAGTATTGTAAAATACATTCAGCACCTTGGATCACATTTATTGCAGAGCAACACAGATACTCTTTTCATCATGCTCTTACCACTCAAAAAACTTCTACATCTAGTCAAAGAGGAACCATGGAGGAAAAATCAGTAACTAACCTGTGCAGGTACTCTATAGAGGACAGGGAGGGACACACACCTGTGGTTACTATGGTTCTTATCTTGCTAGGTTTCATCACATTGCTGGAATCATGCAAGCTGCTGGAATGCTTGATTCTTGCAATGTGACACCAGACACATTCTTCACGTTATTGTTGAACCATTTTCTTGTGTCCGTTGTCCAAAGGTATCAGTATGCTACCATTTCATAAAAGCTAGCCAATGACTTCGCACCAGATATCACAATAACTTATACAACGGCGTGGCTCGGCAAGGCTGGCCAAGTTGAGCTCCTGGCTAGTTCCTAGATGGGAGGACCTGATTTTTGAGCGCCGGGTCTGGTGCCCAGAATAATTGGCAAAAAAATAAGAATAATAATGAAAAAGAAAAATTACAATATGACATCATGGTAGATGTTAAATACACTCACAGCTAACTTAAACTGTGGATAATCCAGATTGCTGCGATTATAGAAAATGCAAATTTCTTCTATAACTTCAAGACTGTTAGAGCCATTTGCTTAATCTTGGTGTCTAAACGTATGTTTCTAGGGGAAAAAATTCTAAATAAGATTTGGCATTTATCATGACGACAGGAAATAAATAGTGATATTAGCTTGAAGTACACATAAAAATATTGGCATGGGGTTGGTAACTGGGTGGGTTGTTGAGACTTGTGGGTTTTTTCTCAGGTGAATAACCCTTTGGCTTGGCTGAGGTCTGCATTCTCTGAGTGCTTCTAGTTATGATTACAATTAACTGAAGAAATCACTGCACTTCTCATTCGAAAGGCACAACTTCTTTTTGGAAAGATTCTGACCAAGCCATGGAGACTAATCAATTTAAATTTCAGGTCAAAACTAATTAAATTCCCTTATTTGTATCCAATACATTGCAGAGCCACCTGACAACATGAATCCACATTTGAAGATATAAACAAAGTTAACCAATAATCAAGCAGCGTTAATTAGGGGGATCTTAATGAAGCATCAGTACAGGTTATTAAAGCAGCAGCAAGGATCATAAAGCAGCAGGCAATAGAAGGGAATAGAAGATGTTCAACAAAAAGCCTTCTGTCACTGCTGGACCAGAAAATCAATATGTTGCTGCTGGTCAGTGCTGTTTTCTTCTGTTTAACACCTGTGGATCACATGGAAACCCCTTTATCTTGCCCCTCTCCACACCAACACATACACACAAATATCTTGTCAGCGACTGCCTGATACTGTTAAAAATGAGCTTTGGTTAAACATCGGTGCCTCTAGGGGACTGTTACTTGGTATTACTCTCAGTTTCCTTGTGCATTTGGTAATTGTAACCAGGATAATGTGTCATAATGACATCAAATGTATTGCGCATTCTGGTGACAAATTAATAGATATGATATGGGTAAAATGGTAACATGTGAATAGGTTTATACTGTAAACTGTTTGACGAAGGAGTCTGAGAGGTGATTTGACTTGGGTATAGAGCTAATTTAAGAACAAAACAGCCTAACAGAGAAGACAACTTAGATGTAAATTACCTGGTAAAATAAGCTAGCACACATGAGGAACTTTGATAATAGGAAATTAAAAAATTCTCAAATTCTGAATGTAGTCACAGACTTTTAGCAAGTGTGAGATATTACTGAAGACAGATGGCATGATGGTGAAAGCCCCACAATTCTACATCATCCATTATCACCTAGTTTGTGGGAGATACATTGATGCTACTGTTAACAACTACCCACTTTATTGTAGCATTTCCCAAAGCGCTGGGCATGTTGGATGAGTCCAGAGCAACATGCTGTCAATGTGTCTCATGTTCTCAATGTGGGAGTGTTATGAACATTTTGCTGGCAGCATGTACATCTGAGTGATTCATTACCGTCTGTGATAGCCACATTCAACTGACAAGCAAATCCTTCTCACTTCATTTGGAAAATGTCTAGCTAGAAAGACAGAGAAGTAAAACAGCATCGAAGCCAAATGGATAGACTTAATCATCATTATCATATTACAATAATGCCACTGCTGAATGACAGCAGGACTGAACTACAAAAATACAAAATATGCAACTATATACCAAAAAAGTTAATTGTTATGAGAGACTACAACTACTACAGTTGGTTGCCCCACCACAGGATACCTCTGATAATTTATTTGCTTGTACACCTTTTGCATGTTTTTGAGGTCAGCCTGCTTCCAGCTGAAAAGGTTTCTATCCACACAAGGAAAACAGCACTGATATGAGGGCATTTGTAAAGAGCAAAGTGGGAGGTTGAAATGGAGTAGAAGAATAGGTTCACTTAAAAACACAACAAGGAGAAGAGAGCAGTGGCTGGGAAAACGGTCATGGCTAAAATAGATCCATGTGCAGAAAACAGAAGTGACACATGGTTAAGTGGTTTGCTTGATGTAAAGTTACAGCTTGCCCTTCTATTCCATTTCCTAAATCCCACTATATTGACACTTTCTGAGGATAGCTTGGAAGCTACTGCAAGCAAATGCTAAAATTAAACTGAATGAAATTTATTTCTGCTGCTTATTTTCTGAGGCAGCTTGCCTATGTTCATTTTTTTAAACAAATGTGGCCTAAAGAAAAATATACAAGAACTGGACTTTCAGACTGTCCTTATTAAACCTTTATTTGTTTCAATCAGGTCATCTGAACTTAGATGAGGGTAAGATGAGGGCCCTGAAAAACTTCAGCTGTTTTGTAATTATTAGTCTGCAGCTATATTCAAATGCATTTTTTTCTATAATTGTACAACAGTGACACATCCCTTGTTTCTGCCCAGTGTGGATGCAAATCATTTCAAATGCTCCAAAGGCTCATTTACACTCAACTCAAATGATGGATAGGCAGCATTTCAGCAGATGCATAGCCTTACGAGGGGTGTGGGTGGGGTGACGAAGAAGAAAAAGCCACAACATATTTTGTGGCTGCACAGACCACCTTTATCTACTGCATTTTTATTTCTCCTTCTGAGAATAAACATTATCACGATCTCCTACATGATCACTGTGTATGTATGAGCTCGGAGGTGAACTACAAACCCTTCACTGCCCTCTGGTAGGTGTACTGGCTAACAACCATGCCAATGTAGTTCATGGTTCATAGAATGAACAAATGACAGCAGTGAAGTTCGAAACGGACGTACCTATTATATGTAAAGGGAGCATAAATTGGTCTCAAGTCAGCATCTTGACCTCATGTGTGCTGCACTACACTTCAAAAATGTCATGCAATATTGACTCTGTTGTTATATTGACATATTTTCAAACAGTTATTGTGTTGTAGTGTATTTCTTGCTTTATTCAAATTAATTCAATATTGGCACCAATTGCATAAGTTTTAACAGTAATTTTATAAATCATGTTGAAAATAAAAATGTGTTTTCAGGAAATAGTAATCTTTTTTTATCAGAAAGAATGCCTTTGCCCTGTAGTACATAAAGTTGATTAAACCCTGTTTTTGAAATAAGCTTTATTATAAAGATCCAGTTGGAGGACTTTTTCTCCTTTAATAATATCGATTGGTGTATTATATATTATTATACAACTTGATTAGTCACCTGTACAATAAGGTATAACTTTTTTGGATTATCCATCCTGTGCAAAATCCCATGCAAAAGACTTTTTTTAGTATTGGCTCTTGTTTAACAAGAGTGAATGGAGTACAACTTCATCCTTCAGGATGACAATGCTCTCTCCCATAGAGCCAGGATCATAACATGCATAATCTGCAGAATTTGGGAGTGGAGAGGATGGAATAGCCTGTTATGTGTTCAGACCTCAACTTTATTGAACACTTGATCAGCTTGGGCGCACTATACATATAAGTGACCAACACAACCATGATGGTTGACCTTCAACAACTCCTGCTTGAAGAATGAGATGCCATCACAAAGCAAAATGAGACCAGGATGGTGACAGGCATAAGGAGGAGGCTCTAACCTGTTGTAGCTGTGTTTAGATATTACATGTTTTACTGTGGTCCCTGACAGTCTAAAATTTAATAAAGTGTTGCTTTTTCCTTATTGCTGTGGGAGAGTGCAATCATTCAATCCACCAAGCAACTCAAAACAACAGTGAATACCAACAGCAGAATATTGCAAGGGATTTTGGCACATTTTTGGAGGGAACTATGCATATGCTCACCCATTTTGCTCCATTTACAAAACCATGTTCCTTATAAAATATACTTCATTATATAGGTGGCTAATCAAGATTTACAACAATGTATAATAGAACACCCATTGTTGTAAGTCACTTTACCTTTTGAGTTAAGTTTAGTTTGGTAAGTTTTAAAAATATAAAACAATAAGGGAATATAAAATAAATGCTGCTGCATAACAGATGTTGGGTGCAAATAATAAAAATAACTGTCTTGCACATCACATTTCAGTCAGCAGGGTGTATCTCACTCAAGCTATTTTCAGTCAGTGAGTCATCACTGTTTATTCTAGGAGAAACTGACAGCCTTACACAACAATGGGCACATTTTTGTCTTCCTTAATAGACCTTAATGTTTACCAAAATAACCAACATTCATAATATAAACACTGATCTGTCTTTGTATGTAGAATATAAAAATAACCTTTAAGTTCTTATTTATTCAGTTTTCACTTTCTCTTATATCAAAGTATAAACAGATGGTTTATTAAGAATATCTATAATATTTGTGTGTGCGAGAATGATAAAGAAGGTGGTAGTGTCAAAAACCCTCATTCGTAGATCAAATACTTTAAGATAAAAATGGTACGCTAAATGTAAAGTTAAAAAAGTTAACAGTATGTGATTTTACAATTATTACTTGAAATTAATTTTTATTTAAAGTGCTCACAGTTTAATCAAACCAATCCCTGCTGGGGGAAATCATCTTAATTTAAAATGAGTGTTTGAACCATTACTGCAATCTCTGTTGTCACAGTAACAAGCATGCCCTTGAACCTTTTAAGTCATATAATCCTAATTAATTTTGCACATATATGTTCTAAAAATTGCATATAAAATGTCACAATTGGATTTTTATCAAGAAATTATAACAATTGGACATTAGGTTCCTAAATTCAAAGTAGGAAGTGCAACATTCTTGATGGGTAATCATGCATGGCATAGAAACACATGACAGCTACATCTTCTTCTACCTTGCATAAGATAATTTGAATTTAAATAAAAACTAGACTACAAAGAGTCCACGTGGCTGATGTACAGTACATTTGCACAATAATTTCCATAGTTAGAGAAGTGTAGGGTCACTGTTTGGGTATTGCACTGCTTTGGGCAGGTAGTAATGTGTTTAAGAACTGATACAGTATTTTAGTATAAAGAGAGTTGTATTAAGAGACACTACATGTTAGATGTAGTTAAGACTGTGGAGATTTTGCAGATGTATCCATTGCACTGCATAGATACTGACGATTGAAGGGGGGGATGACTGGATGCAGCATCCAAAACAGCAAAATGTCATAGAGAAATACACTAAATTATTTCCATAATTTAACCAGAGTTAGTGGCAGTGGTAAAATGGTAACTGACTGTTGGAAAATAACTAAAAAAGGGTTAAATCCATTGGCATAAATCCAACAATATTATCATGTTTTCATATGTGGATTGTTTAAAATACCTTTCTAGGCCTATTCCCCCTTACAGTTAATGATGTTTTACTGCCATGTTTCTACAGTATTATACAATAAAATAAACAAAACAGTGATTTGTATGGTGTACCTTTCATTGTTTTTGTAGTCAGTAATACTTTTCATCCTTGGAAGGAAAGGGTGGTGCAAGGACTATTCAGTTGTAGCGGCCACTAGCAGTGCCATTGCACTTCTGACTGTTTTGTTGAATCTACACAATTAATTCATGTAATTGTAGTATATTAAATTGTTCAAAATAGGGTATGGGTGGGTGGGGCAAGTATGCATGAAGCTTGGTTTGTATGTGTGTGAGTTTGTGTGCGACTGTGTGTGTACAATTATAGGGTGTGCCTTTTTATTTTTTGTGATAATTTTGATGTGAAGGCTTTTAAATCTTGTATTGAATAAGCATGATTAGTTTTTATTGTGTACAGCACTTTGTGTTGCCTTGTGCATGAAAGGTGCTATATAAATACATTTTTATTTATTTTAATTGATATAATATTTAATATTACAATGTTCTTTTTAATATACAATATAATAGTGGTCATATATAAAACAAAACTTCACATTCAAATCATTTTGCCCTTCGTAAAAGCTTTGAAACTGCCATAGGCCAGGAGTTTGAGGGTTTTACACTCATTCTAGCACTGCACACTTTTGGAAAAAGATCTATGATGGTGCTAAATATGTGGATTGCTATCTATTTATTATCCCTAGTTGTTACCTCACCAGCCATTAGTTTAAAAAAGAAAAAAAAAAGCCCTGCCAATTTTCTGAACGTCAACAGACTCCAAGAAGCAAACACATATAGTGTATATATATAAAGACAAACAGAAGGACATTGCTGCACCATTTTTTGTGCGACTGAACCTAAACTCATTAAAAATAAAAACAAAACAAAAACAGAAGAAGTTACTAGCACTGTGGCCATTTCCTTAGTATGCAGCTCATGCGAATGTGTATTATTTGTCAGGCACAGAAAATGAGAGTTTGAAGCCTATACAAAGTTATAGTATCATCAATGTTATCCTCAACTGACATAAAAAGGACAAATAATACAAATTTGTTGTTACACTAAGTTGGTGTAAAGCCACAGGAAAAACAAACAAACAAGTAATTACAATAAGTAGTTCCAACATTTTACTAGCAATAGTGATAGGTGACGGGGTGGAGCAAGATACAGCTCAGTAAAAAGATGACAGCACTCTTGTTGATATAAACAGTGTTCCTTAAAGCAGACATCTGAGCACACTTTGGGATTTTATGAGTTTACTGAACACTAGATAAGAAACACGAGGTGTGTAAGGTCTGCCTCTGAGAACCATCTCCATCTAATCTTACTTCTAAAACTTTTGGGAAAACAGCCAGTCCAACTTATCAGCCAAAAATGAGCAGGGTTTTTAACTCTACTCTTCAGCTCTGAGCAGGGGAATAGCAAAATGAAAAAAATAAATAAATAAAAATAAAAATATCTTGCTGCAACTTTCATAACTAAGGATCAATAACTGATTGAGCCGTAGAAGACCTTGAAACTGGGTATAAGTTCCTATGAAAACTTCTTAGAAAATAACTGTCTTTAGTAGCCTATAAATAATATTATGTATACTTGGACATTTAACACTCAAACTGGTGTTAAATGCAAAAAAACTGTATTCACCACTGGTTTCTTTGGTCAATTTTTTATAGTTTTTGTGTTTAAAATGATACAAGAGCATTTCAATACTTTCTAATAATCCTGATTAGATTTATTAAAATGAGCCTGAAACAATCATTTGAAATCAGAAGGCATTGCTTAAACTCAAACAAGCCTCTCGACAGTGGCGGACAAACACCTTAGCTAATGTTACGACTATTGAAACGATCACCTTAGTTTTCATGATCGGTGCTGTAATCAAACTCAAGTGTTTTCCAAAAAGCCTCTTGGTCTATGCATCAAGGTGAGTGCTTTCTGGCTGAGATGATGCTTGTTATGTTGCCTTGAAAAATAGAAATTAACAATCAAGAAGACCTGAGTCTGAAACTTTTGGTAACAATTCCTGTGAATACTAAATTCAAGTTTGGTTAATAAAGCTCCAAATATTATCTTACTTTGAGCAGAAAATCTGTTCTATAATGAATAAACTAAGAAGATAACATCCACATTATTATTACATCTGTTTTAGTATTGGTTCCACTTTTAATCAAATTGATTTTGCACAGACAAATATTTGTCTACATTTGACAAAATGCCAAGGCTTTAAACTTGAAGTATAACTATAACGCATGTGTTTGTTACATAATGTTACATTTTATTGCATTACTTGACAGCATACAGCCCAGATAAATACCAGGATAAATTATATTATCCAGGTATTTGATCAAAGATAGCAATGGCTTTTACATGACTTTAGAAAATTTTGAATAATTGTTCAGTTTAATTTTTAATTTTAACAATTATAAGGGTAGCCATTTCACTGCAAATGCTTAAATAAAGTTATGCTTATCTGCTGTATATCTCCACTTTTGTGAGTTAATAACTATCTTTCCGAGAGTACATAGCATCGATGTAGTTTAATTTTGTTCACTCAGCTTGTGTCCTTCACCGCTGGTAAAACCCAGCTCACTACTGTGGTAATGCACTGTAGTCCAGCTGCGTTCTGAGTTTCCAAACAAATTAATAATTTACATTTGCTCTGAAAGGCTGGGATTTGTCAGCATAGTGGGCTTCTCTCAGTAACACACTACCATTTTTCTCTGAAAATAAATTGGAGGAGCTTTAAATCTTTTTATGTAGTTACTCCTACTAAACTGGCAGGAGACCCCAAGAAAATAACATAAACCGTTTGTGTTGTTTTAATTTAACATTGTTTATTCACAAAAGAGAAAATGGCCTTGTCACACTGAATACCAGCCCCTTATAGTTTAACTGCTTAGAAAACGCATTTAGTCATTAAAAGTAAGATTATGGTGTAAACTGTTCTACATTAAACTATTCATTCAGGTTATTTGTACAAACTGAAACATTATTGGGTGAGTTGTAATCAGGGGACCATCCATCCATCCACACCCTGGACAGGTCCCCAATCCATCACAGGACATAAAACTTCCAAAGTGAAAAAATATCTGACTTTTGTATTAATCACAACTTTAACCATAACTTTAAGCACACACTTTAGTTAAATAACTAACTGTAACTTTAAAAAAAAAAAAACAATAAGCATACAACCACACAGTAACCTTTAGGTTATGATCATTTCGAGTTAGTCTCAAAATATTTTGATGAGCAGAAGGCCTGTCGCGATAACAGGTTTTGCTGGGTGATAAATTTTCTTAGGATGATTGCGATAAACGATAATATTGCGATAATGTCATTTTGAGACCATTTTCAACTAATATAATGATAAATGCTATAATAATGCAAGTGCACCCTTTTACTGGAAGAAATTTTAAATAACAAAACAAAAACAATAAATAGAATGGACTCTCTCTAGTCTCATTAACAATGAATGAAAACCAAACAACCCAAAAACAATAAGTATGATGGATAATAAAGTCTTTGTTCTGTAAACAAAATTGCCCTTCAAAAAATATATTAAAAAAAATATTAAACATGGGGCTCAGACAGGAAAAACTGGCAAAACTGCCAGTTAGTACCATTGTACTAAGAGAACACTAGAAAAATATACTGCACATGGTTTGTGAAGCTGAAATATCTCCCCTCATCACTGTGTGTCAGACTGATCTATGAGCCGCTGCTGTGTCGCGACGCTTTTCCACATCTGCCGGGACACCGGCCCAAAAGTAATGCGGCCCACTGGGAATCCTCCCGAACCTCTTGATTAGCCGGCATTGCTCTTGATGTGTATTTTGTCATGTACGGTAGTATATAGGCTGACTCTAGACCGGGAAGTGTCGCTTTGCATTGATGTTGTAAGCCACATGTGTGTGTTCTGCCTACATGTGGGGAGCAGTGAAACAATAAATGAGAAAGTGCTCGCAGCTATTTTTCTCCATTCGAATTATTTTCATGATTCAGCGTGAGAATCAGAGGTTTAGCACGAGACACATGCGCGAGTCTCATGGCCGATGCATGAGAGTTGGCAGCCCTGTAAAACAAATGCGGCATACCGGCTCGCACATGTGCTTCACCACGGTCTCGTGCTGCAACATGCTGCTGTCAAGTATGTAACTAAAGAGATGACTCTGCAAGAAACAAGAGCGTTCAGTCGAAATACTCCTAAGTGAAACAAATAGTCATACATAGTCTATGGTAAAGTAAAAAAAAAGTTAAAAAAAAAAAAAAAAAAAAAAATTATCGACCTAATTTTTTCTTACTGTGCGATTAATTGACTTATTGCTTATCGCGACAGGCCTAATCAGCAGCACATCTGATTTATAACTGCAGGTCTTAAACTCTTGGAAGCAGCTAACAACTCCTCAAACAGCAGCTGTGCTGTCAGACATACAGCAGAAGAGCAAATGGCGGTCGTGTTAACAGAGCCTGCAAACCGACTCAAATTGTATAAATAAAGATGCCATACAATGAGCTGCCTCTTAAAATCACGCACTGTCATGATCTGATTCCACGCTGCTCGTGGCAGAACTATGTTTCACACATCAGTGGGAGGTTACCTCACTAAGGAGTTACAAATTATGCACTCCACCATCAGCTGCTCTTCATCGAACAACTAACTGCCTCTTCTTGTTCCATTAAGCTGCAAATATCAAAAACGGCGTGGTGGTGGTGGGGGGTGGAGGCATGTCAAAAGTGTCAGATAATTTGTTTTGTAGATGCTTTTTTGATGAACAACTGCTGTCAGTGCTAAACTGGCTGTTAAATGTCCTGTCCTTAATGTGGCTTTGTTACAATGAAAGCCACCAGGTGTTTTCAGGATGTCTTCTTTTAATGTTTGCTCGCTTAACATAGCTCTTTCTCCATCTTTTTTTCCACAGAGTTGTTATTGTCAGGCACTGAAAGTGAGACTTAATAATAGTAATAGTAAGAATGATCATAATAAAGCTTTTACAAATTTAAGTTTTTCAGCATAATTGAGGATTATCATCAGAAAAGACAAACACCAAATGATGCATGCCTATAAAAAATGTGCATTCCTATTAGCATTCAGGAAGCTTTATAATATATTTATATTTCATAAAAGCCTACAGCCCAGGGAATCTGTAATACTATAAGAGATGAAACACGTGCGCTACTGTAGATCAAGTGTTATTACACTCTGACATAAATCAATGGATACACAGGGCAAATCAATATTATAATAATTTGCCCACAGTCATAATAAAGGCCATTTTAACCTCATACAATATAGTTGGATATAGGACACAGATGTTCTAAGGAAAGAGCTGCCATTGTTATTTAGTTTCAAAAGCACACCACATCACAAGCAAGGCAGATTTTAAAATAAACGTTCAATCCATAATGGAAAAAAAACAAAACAAAACATCATATGCTAAATGTGTGGGAGAGCAGGTGCACTGTCTTTGACCACAAACAATCATAATAATGGGCAGCACAGTCATTTTCATGTCATGCAGATGGTCCTTAAGCTAATAGAGCAGCGGCCTGCTTTGTATTGTCAGGGGAGTTCATCAACATTGAGAATAAGCTTGCTTCATTGTCTTACACAGGGGCGATTTTGACTCGGGATCATCATTCATACAAGTTAATGCAAACAGTTCACGCTGCTATTGGTATTAAAGCTGCCACAATGCTAAACAGCTGTTTAAATTTAAACATAACCTTTTGAGGACTGTCACATTCAGTTAAACAAAAATGAACAGCAGGCTAGATGCATCATTGATGTGTAAGTTAGCTTAACCAGAGTACTGAGAATTCCTGAATATGATATACAGCATTCTGAGAGGTTTTCTGTACTCCCAAGGTACTGCACTGAGGACATCTGAATAATACATGGTTGTGTTATTTTAATTTTAATACTAAATTTTATAAATAGGTATTTTTAAGACAGAATTACTTGATAGATAATATATGAAAGAAGTTAGACATTCTCTCATTTATATATATATA
>JBAMHW010000017.1:4741042-4788722 GCA_037177495.1 Rhadinocentrus ornatus
AACTTATATGTATAAACTTCCTTCATATATTGTCTGTGCTTTAAATAAAAAACCATTAAGCTGCTTTGTTGACAGAGTCAGTTCAATATATTGTATAAAATGCTTCAAAATAAACATAGACATGACATCTATTGTCTATTTAAGCTAACAGTTGACATTTGAGGGCATAAAAAGCAGAATATTCATTTACAAAAACAATATAAATGACATAAAGCCTTACAGCAACGTAATCTCTCTCCAACATATCTTGCAACCCAACAAGAATGTGTGTAGTGTCATTCTGGACTGCAAGCTTTGGGAAGACGGTGTGTAAGAATCTGCCAGTGAGGACGGATGTATGCAATCATAGCCATCAGTTCAAACCACAATGATAAACATATTCACGCTCTATCACAATATTTAATTAAACCTAGAATGTGATGATGCAACATCTTTCTGTGGGATTGTGTGGAGATTATTTTTTACTTTTAAACAATAAAAAAAATATATATTTCTCTAATTTATTGCTTTTCTTCAGTGTCTGACCAAAGTCTGTATAAAATTTTTCTTGATTTCAATTGGTGGTAAGCTACAGAAAAGAGGAGAAGTGGCCAAGATCATGTAAAAAAAAAAAAAAAAAAAAGAAATTAAAAAACAGTCCAAAAAGAAATAAAATTACTATGCAAAGGATTTTGCTGCTCTTTTGTAAATACAGACTTCTGTTTTTATGTTGGCATTACACCTGGTAACCAGCTTACCAAAAACTGATCACTATAAGTCAACTCTTACATTGCCTGTCGCATTAAACAAGGTTGTTAAGGGGTTCCGATTATATGACAAACACATCCTTTCTGATTATTCTGCTTTTCTCCTTTGAGTGGTTTGTACACTGGAAAGGCTCTCCCCATCCTGCTTGGATTATTCTGTTAAGTGCCTTCAAATGCATTGCTATTTTCACAGAGTGCTTCACAACATACATTTTCAATAAATCAACCTGAATCTTTTGATGTACATGGCTGACTGGATTGCCTGATATTTTGCAAGAGTACCGTGTGGTTGTGGTGTTATAGTGATAGCCCATGATGTTACCAATCGGTTGCACTCATATGAACCTGCATAGCTTCTTAAAAGACTAGAGAACAGAACTTAAAAGTCCAGTAAATGACCTAATAAAACATTGAATTGTTGTACTAGAGCAACATATTATTATTTCAAAACAAAAGGGGGCAAGGTACATGCATAGTTAAGTCAAGCAAAGGTGAAGTTCAACTAGGCCTTCTAATTGAACTATTGTCTATGTCCCAATATATAAGCTTATGAAGAAACTTTATGTATTAAACTATGTATGCTACAATAGGCAGTAATAATCTACATCATAATCAACATCACAGACCACAACAATTGTAAAAGAAAAACTGGATGTAAACTGCTACCATGTCAAGTGTCAGTTGATGGTGAATTGAACAACATTATGTCTCAGAATGTTTGCTATTAATGCTATCCATTGTGATTCTTCTCTGTTGGTCCTTATTTTGTATGGCGTTATTATTGTGCCTCATCCAGAGAACTGCCATTGATGGACTGCTAGAGTAGAAGACATAAATTAGATACAAAGCCTCTGGTTCGACCTCTTAGAGATTGAAGTGAATGAGTTGTTGAGGCTACAACTCCTGGGACCCTAAAAAAGTCTGCACTTATAACCTGTGAAAGTAAAAAATAAATGAGTTTCTAGGGACATTGTACATAACATACAAATCTTAAGTGAGCTAAATGATTTATTTATTTTTTTATTCTGCACCTTTAGAGGACAACAGACAAGAAGTGAGCTCTTCCTGTAGTGGCTGAAAAGTGGACAATAATTATAAGAATATTTAGCCCAGGCTAAGAGAAACCAAGCTAGCATGACTTGTTAAATAACAGGAATATGAAGTGGGTGGGGGGCTTTGTGTGTGTTCCATCACTTACCTGAACTGACCACTAGGATGTAAAAATAAACATATCGTAGCCTTCCTAAACTAATGGCCTAAATATTTTTTTTACAAGAAATATTTCTTTGCCTAAATCATCTTTATGTGATGCTGGGCTCCACTGATAATGTCACCAACATCCTCCGATGAACAGTTTATAATATGATCTGTTCATGTGAGGATGTTGGTGACATTATCAGAGGTGGCCAGCATCACAAAAAGATGACTTGGGAAAAAAAAAAATAATAATAATTTTTGTTAAAAATGACATAGGCCATTATTTTCGGAAGGTGACGATGTGCAAACTGTAACTTGGTTTAAACATTAATGATGTAATTATAATCATTTTAATCAAATAAAAATGACCATAAATCAGTAAATGGCTACATTCTACAGGTTCAGGTCAATGTTTAAGTTAGATCCAACAGAGTACATAGTAGATTTATGAATGATCAAGCAAAATAAGAGTAAATCCACAACATTACAATTCCACACAATGTCCAGCAAGCAGACTCTAGATACCATATTAACAGCAACCCACATGCTAAATGCATTGAAACCATCAATAAAATGCAATGTACAAAAAATGAAGCAATTAGGCAAGTCTGTAAAAAAAAACATAGGAAAACAGAGCTGAACAGTTGCTTTGTGAGACATCATAAATCCATAGACACTAATATAATTAGCATACACAAGAGCAATGAAGACATGCAAGATGCAGACAAGGATTTTAGAAACTTTTCTTCCACATCAACCACACAGGTAGATCAGCGGTAAATACAGCCAGCATTATGATATACTGCACCCCATGTTTGATTGAAAACAGTACAAAAGCAGCACATCAGAAACAAGGAATATTTCTTCTAAATATATAATCATTTTGAATTTTGGGAGATGTTTAAGAAAAAACATGGGAAAAAGGCTATGAAAGCATCTATGAATTGATAAGACCAACATTGTAGTTTTATAGGAGTATTTTTTTCTCCTAGTCAGGTGTAGGATTTTAGCTTTTGGGAGTTCCTTCGAGCCAAACGGTTTAAATGGTTTAAATATGTTGTTTGAACTATTTGCAAGTGGCACTCTGGTATTATTAATGTTTTACACAGTGCTCAATCTTTTTTAAGATATGGGCTTATACTTTTAAGAGAAGCTATAATTCTGTTATCATATACCAGCTATGTATTTCTCTCCAGCTTGCCAGGGCACTTTAAAAATGGTGTGATTTTTTTTTTTTAATGAACTTACCCTCCATTTTCAGTGTCATAATTAAAAAATAAAAAAAAATAAAAATAAAAACTTTTCATGGGTTTGTATTTTTCAAAGAATCACTCAGAGCCTGTCATTGTTTGATCATTTTTACTCTTTTCCTTAAATGTTGGTGCACAACAGACGTGTCTTCTATTAATGACCCAATATATCCAGATATGTTCTTTAATAAAAACCAAGCCAGTTCATTGAGAATTAGTTCATTTCAGAAGGCACTTATTGTTATATTCAAAAGTGTTAAATGACATTTAATTCATGACGATTTTGCTGCCATCATATGCACTGCATGCAAAAGTAAGTGTGCAAGTAAGTATTCTGAACCTATTATTTCTATTATTAATTTTCACTTCAAATCCAATGTAACCATTTTCAGGAGGTATATATTTGTGTAATGTGTGTAGGAGTGGCTTAAAGTGATTTATATCAAACTATAAGGCACCTTCATTACCTCAGGTGAAATGGGCCAAAAAGCGAAAAGTTGAAAAACAGTTCAGACAGAAATAGCTAAACATATATATAAATATATATACACACACACACTCACACAGACACACACACACACACATGTTATTTATTTCTTCTTTATTTCTTCTTATTATTATTCATTCTTTTCTTAGTTATGCAACCTGCTAAAGTGAGCCTTATCTTACGGTGTGACAGAGATAAATTACTATGCATCAGATTGGCGATAGAAAAAACTTTTTTATCGGCACCACCACTGCCACCAGCTTACAATGGGGAATCTCCATGGTGGCGCCTACCTGTTGTTGTATCTGAGCGGCGGAGGCAGCGGAGGAAAAGAGGGTCACGAGCTGGAGTCCTGGTCCAGCTGAGGAAACAGGGGAATCGGCCTCTTCTGCGGATTATTCTTCTAGCAAATGTTCAGTCATTGGACAACAAGCTGGATGAACTTCGGAGCAGGATGGCGTTTCAATGGGAGATTAACATCTGTAACGTTATCGCTTTAACGGAAATTCGGCTCAACCCCTCGATCCCGAACTATGCCATTGTGCTCGACGGACTCTCCATTTATCGGCTGGACCGGACTATACATTCAGGAAAGAGGAAAGGGAGGTGGTGTCAGTTTCATGGTGAACAACAAGTGGTGCTCAGATGTGGGAATTATTTCTACGGGCTGTACTCCAGACCTGGAGCACCTCATCATCAGATGCCGGCCTTATTATCTTCCGTGTTAGTTCACGTCGGTTGTCATGACAGTAGTGTATGTTCCGCCACACGCTGATACCAACGAGGCCATGGAAGACCTGTTTGAAGTTATCGACAGGGCAGAGACGTTATGGCCGGAGGCTACGTTTATTGTAGCCAGGGATTTTAACAGCGCCAAACTGAGGAAAGTCCTGCCGAGATCCCACCAACACATCAGGTGCTCTATGCGATACAATAACACACTCGATCATGTTTACACCCTTTACGCAAACACCCTCCCTCGCTCTCCTTTTAGGAGTTCTGATCACGTCTCAGTTCTGTTGCTGCCGTAAGAATGCTGTTTATTGACTACAGCTCAGCGTTTAACACCATTGTGCCCTCCAAACTCAGAGACCTTGGGCTCAACAGCACCCTCTGTGGCTGGATCCTGAACTTCTTGACAGGCAGACAACAGGCTGCGCGGATGGGCGGCACCACATCCTCCATCCTGACTCTGAACACCGGCGCCCCCCAGGGCTGTGTGCTCTGCTGTACTCCTTGTTCACGCATGATTGTGTGGCCACCCACAGCTCCAATACCATCGTTAAATTTGCTGACGATACGACCGTCATTGGCCTAATCCTGGCAATGACAAGACTGCCTACAGAGAGGAGGTCAGAGGCCTGACATCTTGGTGCCAGGACAACAATCTCCATCTTAACGTCAACTAAACTAAGTAACTGATTGTGGACTTCAGGAGGAGGCAGAGGGAGGAACACGCTCCCCTTTCCATCAACGGGGCTACGGTGGAAAGAGTCAACAGCTTCAGGTTCCTTGGGGTCCACATCAGTGAGGACCTCACCTGAACTCATCACACTGACTTTATTACAAAATCAGCCAGACAGAGGCTCAACATGGACTCAAGAATACTCTGCAACTTTTATAGGTGCACCATTGATAGTATCCTGATTGGCTGCATCACCGCCTGGTACAGCAGCTGCACCGCCCTCCACCACAAGGCTCTACAGAGGGTGGTGAAAACTGCTACTTTAACTGTATCACTTATTTGTAGTGATATTTTTTATTGTGGTTTATATTCTTTTTATCATTGTTAGGTGAGCCAGTGATTTAAGAATTTCATTGCCAATAATTGTTGATATACTTGTTGTGCAATGACAATAAATTAATTAATTAATTCATCTATATATATATATATTAGGGCTGTCAAAAATAACGCGTTAACTGACTGCGGGATGTGGAAAGGCCTCTATGTAAAGATGAGCTACATCTGCACTTTTCCTGCATTTTTTTTTTTCAACTTATCCTGTGTTTTGCACCAACCTGCTCTAGTTACTCTCTGTTCATCTCCGTTATTGAGCAGCGTAGGTGTTTCTTTTCTCTTCTCTCATGACATTCCATGAATCATGTTGTTGATCAGCTGAACGGCTTTTCTGTCTTGTTGCGTTTATTGTTCAGATGATAGGGAGGAAACTAGTGGTTCATGGTTCACGCCTTCAAATATTTACCCCAAAGTATTGGTTTGGCAAGAACCTTCTCTAGCACAATAGTTGACTGGTGGTAGACAGGGTTTATGCTTCAACTATGCAGGGACAGGTCTAGAAAAGTTCTGATGGGGGGCCAGGCAGGAGCACTGACTAGGAAAAGGGGACCACAAATGAGACCTTTTTTAGGTCTAGATTTTATGAAATATATATATATATATATATATATATATATACTATGAAAGGTTTAAAAATTTGAAGAAGAAAAAATGCAAATTAACTGCAAAAACTTTGAGAAAATACACATAATGTTACCAGAAAGCCATTATTTCTGCCATTAGTGGTGCCTTAATCTAGACCTGAAACTCACATAAAGGGTTGAAAAGTACAGGATGTCAAGTAGGGTTGCACGATATTAGTAAAAGATGCAATATGCGATAACACTGTTGAAACTTGCAATGATGATATGACCTGCAATAAATAAAAATAAAGCTGCTGCTTTGATGCTTCCTCACATGGAGCTGCACTGGCAAAACTCTCAGGCACATACGTCTGCTGAACTTTATAGCTTGTGCTCTAATAACGCTAGTAGCGTGTTTTAGCTAACGCTACATTCTTGTAACTTGTCTTCTTAATAAAAAATAATTTGGTCAGCAACACAATCATGTACTATGGTGTCCTTCAGCCTAAAGACTAGAAATAAAATAGAAAATTGACAGCCTACAACTTATTGCAGTTTAGACAGTTGTTGCGATACGTATATTGCAAAGGCTTGTGTTGCGATGAAGGTAAATTTTTGATATATTGTGCAGCCCTAATGTCAAGAACCACAGAAACACAGTCAAGGAAAAATGTCTATGACCACCACAGAGGGTTCAGTTTGTAGCATCAACACAGGGCCAAGAGCAACCTTTAGACTGTTTTTTTTTTTTTTTTTCAAGGGTTTATGGACAAACTCTTGATGGAGTGGATGAATGGGCTTGTGGCTAGATCACATAATCGACACTGGGCACCACTGAAAGTCAGAAACCAGCAGGGTGGAGAAAGAGTACTGGTATAGAGCTACTACCACTACAGATAAACTGGCTGAACTGCTTTAGTTTAAAAATAGATAGGAAATCAACTCGCACCAACGTGTCCTTTGCTTCTATTAGATTCTTCTCTTTAGCAGTGTTGCACAATATTTATTAAATTTTTGATCTTTTTGCAGAACATTTTTCCAGCACTCAAATCCAAATACATCGCTGCCTCTCTAGCAAGCAAAGGCCTTAAAGATGACCAAATAATGACTGTTCTGTTTCTCACATTAATAAAAACATCTTTAGATTGTTTATTTCACATGTTATATTTTAGAGGTGATATCAGTGATAAGAGAAAACACAACTCTTGGAGTGGCATTAAAAAGGCTGTGGTTTCTGTTTCTGTGAAAGTTCTTCGGGAATAAATAAAAAAAATAAATAAATAAAAACTCAGACTGGGTGGTGGGATCAAGGCAGTTACTTAAAAGACAGTGGGGATTTATTGGTCTGTAAATATATTATTTAAAAAAAGGCTAAAATTGTTACTTAAATCACGTTTAGGGATACTTATTTGTTACACTTTTACGAAAAATGGAGACTAGACAAATGAGTAAGACACTTGTGAAAGACAAAGCTCACTTTTCTCTTGTTGGAAATTCAAGTTTAAAACACATGCAAACACAAATTGCTCATGCATAGCAGTGATGTCAACACACCCCACATCTCCCTAAAGAGCACCTGCTGTCTAATAAATGCAATTGAACACACTACTAAAGCTTCAAAGAAATTATATACCCAAGACTACATGCCGGTCCTGACTCCAACTCAAGCATATGCATAACAACCCAAAACATATTAGAAAATTAAATAATGTTGTCAGTTTAATGGATCATGTTTGACTAATTGAAAAAATGCAAAACTGTAATTTAAGAAACATTCTTGCATCATGTTTAATGTCACTTATAAAAGAAACATTAAATAAACGGATATTTTGGTGTTTCATATATTTTTCCCAGACTCTACAAGACAGGATGGCACTGATCCTGGTTTATATAATGGATGATTGTTATGTGACACTGTTCAAAGGAGGTTGGACATCAAGGTTACCATGGCGTTTCCACATGTGTTTCTCAGGCTTTACTTTGCTCATGGATAATAGGTCAGGTCAAGCTATTCTGCCTTTCTCCTGCATGGTCGTGATGTGACTGAGAGCTGGGTCATTTTAACCTCCTTTTCTTTTTTTTCCTGACTTGACATCTTCAAACAGAAATTAAAATCTCATATCCCAAGCAGCTACACCATGAATCCAGCATAGAGGACATGTTTTATTTAAAGATGCTGCAGCTGGGTGAGGGAAATCACATGGGTCACATGGGGAGGGAATATGTGGATAGTAAAAGCTGCACGATGCTGCTGCTTGTCCCTGCTTTTCTTGTGTTGCTGTAAATAGCACAAATGTGAAAATCACATTTTAATAGTGCTCAAAAATTTTAAAAACTGTAAGTTAAATTAGCTGTATAGCTTGCCAATGTTATTAGATGTCATGCAGGTAACAAGCAATCCTCAAGAAGCTTCTCAATACTGTAAATCACTGATGGGCTGGACTTAGTCCCTTATTCTAAACTTATTGTGTACATAAAGGCTCGGCTCTAAATTTCTTGGACAATTGATACTAACCTTCTGTCACTGCACAAGACTGTCCTTATGGGACTGACTCAATTCAGTGTTGCAACATAAAAAAAAAACAGATTTACATGGGAAACCCTGAAGAGACATCAATAAATTAAAAACAACATGAATAATTAAATAATAGCTCATTTACCTGTGCTCTCAGTCACGTGGCTTTACAAACTCTTATCCTTTGTGTTACATTTTCCATTTTGTGCATATTCATGCATTGGCTGCAAAATTTACGTCAATTAAAATCTGTGAACTTGTTGCTCCAACCATTAGGGGAAAACTGATATTGTGTTATTTTCTTCACAAGAAAAGTTTCAGCAAACAAATTTATGCTTTTAATATTTTGGTTTTGGTTTTGATTATAGTAAAATAAATAAATAAATAAATAACAATCAGAGTTAACCTGACAAACTTAATAAAAAAAAATATGTTTAGGCCGGAACAGAAAATCTCTCATCTCCCCTCTATTGCACGGTCTGGATGTATTGTTCTTTCATTAAAATCAAACAGCAAAAAACCTTCATGTGCACATGAATTAAATAAGCGAATAAACCATTCCTTTGCACTTCAAATTATATAAATATAATAAAAACTTGATTATCAACATCTTTTTCTAAGTGTCTTCTACATGTAGATATGGTGGTAGCATAATGATTTTGTACAGTATGTAATGCTTTCAATTTAAAATTTTAAGACCAGATTTAAGTTTTTAGCATATGCTTGGTTATGAGAGAGTGGGTAATGAGACACAATATGTTCTCTTGTTTTAGAGTGGTTAGTGACCAGGGACTATGACCTATAGTATCTTCCTCTGGTTAAACAGATGGCAAAAACATAAGCTATCCCTCAGTTTATCGTCACATATTAACCTCATGATTAACAACCCTTGGCTTTGGGTTTTTAATGCTATCAGCCACTAAATTTACAACCTGCCAGTCTGCCGGCTCAGGAAATAAACACATAGCGGCCTACTCATCAACTGCTATGTTCAACATACCTTTTTCAGCTTATAAACATATTCTGATTCTGCGTTGAACAATTCAGCAGCTGCCGAGTATAAGGCTCAATAAGGAAAATGGCTTCATTTCAGTTTACACCTTCAATTTTTGAAATTTTAAATTTCAGTGTTGAGGTGTGGTGACAAACATATGAATAGCAAATGAGGTTGCTCCATCTGAAAAAAGACAACAATATTAACAATCCAGAAAGTGGATATCAACCCAATCCCTCTTTTGGAAAAATATGCTTATATGAGAGAAATATCCCAACGAAGTGTTAAATGTACTCACATTCACATCAACCAAACATACCTCATTAAACATTGAGATGACACATTTTGGATTTTTGATCTCATGCTGTTATTGAATCCATTAAGCAGTTATTCTTTCTTAATCTTTCTCATCTTTTATGTTCTTTGTGGAAACCAAATGGTGCTGTGCTCACCTCAATATTAGCTTTATAGGTGCTTTACTATAGTTTATTGGGTGAAGTGCTCTAGGAATGGTAGCTATCACTGTCTTCTTTTGGAGATAAAAAAAAAAAAGCGCTGGAAAGCCAATTTTTCACTGATGTCACTGTTGTTGTGCTTGTCCCCTAATCTTGTAGAAGAATAACTAGAAACAAAACAGATTTCAGAAATAGTTAAAAAATATATATTAGCATGAAAGAAATTAAAAGTGTTTCTGACATAATTATTGAGAGCTGGGTGTTTTTGCTGCAAAATTGGGGCAGGCTATTTTGTATCCATTTACTGCTTCTGTACTTTTTCTCTGACATTTGATTAAACAATTTGGATTCAAATCCATCCAAACAAAAGTTTTTTGTTTTTTTGGCGTACATGAAGCCATTGCAAGCCTTGCAAGTTCTGATGTATTTGACTTAGCGCCCAAATGCCAGTAACCAGGCTGATGTGTTGCCGGCCCGAAAAAGCAATCACAGCTATTTCAACACTACGCCGACAAGAGTAAAACAAAATCCTGCAAAAGTCTACAAATGCACTTTATTAGTTTTTTGATGGATTTTAAATGTCACTTCTCCATAGCTACAGGCACTGCATCCGTGAAAGAGGAGAAACATTCATTCCCTAAAAAATGAAAACATACCATTTCTCATCCGTGACCTGTCAGAACAGAGGTCCTGTTGTCTGCCATTAACTCAGCACTGCCCAACCACCACTGAATATTAATGGAGCCTTCCCTGGATCATCAGAGTGTGTGCATTTAATTCACAATCCTATCTGCATCTTCTAGGGGGACAGGCTTTGTGTGGCTGTGTGTGAATGTTTTTGTGCATGTGTTGGTCTCAGAGCTGTTGTGAGTTTGCTCATTAGAGAGGACATCTCCTGAATCCAAGGCCTGTCACGCATTCTGCTTGAGATTAGTTTTATTGCAGCACAGAAGCGCGGGGGTCTAATTAAGCTGTCATCAATAAACGTAATAAAATTCAGTATCAATATAATCTATACCTTCACAGATGAGGGGAAATGAGAGCCTCACTGAGAAGAGCGACCAGTCAAAGTGACGAGCAACATGATGAGCTGATTCCAATTAAATCACACTAATATATTCTTATTAGCAGAAGGGTAAAAACGGCTGCTGATGCTGGACACAGGGTGGATGTGAAGATGTTACGGCTTATCAACAGGCAACGCCGATCGAAGGTTCCCACTGTAAGGGAAGGAAAATTCTGCTATGGCAACAAAGTGTCGACAGGATTTACATTAAAATGTCATTCCTCAGTTGTGACAGTGCGTCAAGATGAGTAACGTGCGCAATCTGCGAAGTCCCCAAAGTGTACATATTGCACACACATTAAACCAAAGACAGACAGAAAACCTCTAGTCACATTTAGGTTGTGGCGGTGTACATATGGCTTACCTTAAAGACGCCGGAAAGACGATAGCGATGATGATGATGATGACGGCCCGTCCATCTAAAACACGATTCTCTTGCTCTATCCTCTTTCGGCGTGTCGGCGATCTCTTCTTCGTTCTTTTTTAAACTAGGCCATTTCTTTTTGGATCGCAATTATTTTTCAAGAGGACAACGCGTCGCAGGCTCTTGCACGTCAGTACACCTTCTCGGTCTCCGTCTTTCTCCGGCTTTTCCAAAAAAGCACACCTCATACTGCACCCTCCTCCTCTCATTCCTCTCTGACAACACCCTGCTCTGTTCCTTAGCCACAGATATTACACTTTATTAAGTAAAAAAAAAGGGGGAGAAAGAAAAATTAAATGCTGCAGCGACCACAATTTAAACAAAAAAAGAGGGATACAAATGCGTAACGCTACAGCGTCGAGACCCTACGCGTTGCTTCAAAAGTCAACGCGGTGATGTGTCCTCTTCTCCCCATTTGTCCGTGATGATGATGATAATCCAAGGTGGGATGTCTGCCTCTCTGCACCGCTCGGGCCTTTAAAACACTGATTGTTTCACTTACAATATAAAAAAGCACTCCAAAGACACCCCGCGAAATCAGGTGTCCAATCTCTTCTTTACGCGCTTGCGTGGTGCTCTCTCTTGGTTTCACTTGGTATCTGATGCTCTCAACAGAAAACAGAGGCTCAGCATCACATACAGCGCTGGTACCTTCAGTTTGAACCTAATGGTTTGAGGGGCAACACGATAAAAAAAATATTAAGTTAGATGCAGTGACTGTAGGCTATTTTGAAACCTGTCGATGTCTGCACAGACGGGGATCCCCTCGGCTTGTGCTCTCTCTCTCTCTCTCTCTCTCTCTCTCTCTCTCTCTCTCTCTCTCTCTCTCTCTCTCTCAGTGCGGTCTCTTCGGTCTTCTTTACAGGACGGACACTTGCAATATTTCAATCTTCCAGTCAGTGTTCATGACAACGAGGTGCGAAGCATAATGAGAGGAAAAGGGTGCTGCTGTTGGAGTCGTCACGTTGAAGAAAAACAAAAAATTGAGAGACACAGTTTGCTTTGATTGCTGCTTGATGATGTTGTGCGCTATGCTGAAGTCAGATTTATATATATATATATAATTGATTATTATATCATTATTTATGCTTTTGATTTTTACTTTTAATTTCTATTTAGTTTGCCACTTGGGGAAAGCAGAAACAAGTTCTGATAAATGCGACATTATGGACAACCAGCAGTGACGTGCCAGGAGAGGCAGGTGAGGCAATGCCTCACCTGTCATAATAAAAAAGTACATAAAAAATAAAAATGTTGACATTTTCCTCTGATCTGTGTTTAAAACGCATTTTCAGTATGACTACATATTTTGACTTTTTATAAAGACTGTTTATCATACAATAAAAGTGCAGAGAAAAGTCAGCAGGTGAGGCAGATTATTGTCTGCCTCACCTCAAGGGGGTACACTGACACGTGTGAGAGTGAAATTGAAAAAGGAATGCTGAAAGGATTTGAAGCATTACCAGTAGTTGCATGCTTTTGGATGAATATTGAAATAAGTTGCTCTTCTCAGTTCTTACAATTGTAAATCTGACTCCAGAGGAGTCAGTGCGTCACCAGCCGAGAACCTCACTACACGTCACTGACAACCAGCCAGTCCTGTTAGCCTTAATTCTTTGATGAGTCTGGGTTCAGTCATTACTGAGCTTCTCTTCCAACTTATCCATCTCTTAAAACCTTAGAGATTTTTTGCCTTTTGGTGCTTGACTAGCAGCATGCAGAATGGTTCAATCTGGTTTTGAAGGCAACTGCTTTCTGAATCTGAAAAAAGTGCAGAAAGTGGTCAATAGACCGCAATTTTTAGGCACGTTCCCAGTTTAAGGCTATCAAAATATTCAACGTTTTTTTTTGTTTGTTTGTTTTGTTTTATTTTTTAGCTTCTCAATAAGGACCCTTATATGTGTTGACAAGCTTTCTGTAGTAACTGCAGACAATATAAGCAACAAAAACAACCCCTTTCTGAGGATGAATGACTCATAAGAGAAGAGTGAAGATCTTCTGTCACATAATGCTTCTGACACAGTATGTGTCTTTGTGCTGGGTGGAGCCAGTTGAGGTGGTTCAGTTCTCTGAAGAGTTTGGCCTCAAGGGGACATTTTTACCTCAAGGTCTTTTCAACTAGAGCAGGACATTCAAGCTTCTTACCAAATGCAGATATGTGGCAGAAAATGGATGGATGGATGGATTGATGGACAGTCTTGAGACTTCCCAAAGTTATTCTCTGGATGTTTCTGCCTTTTTTTCCAATTCTCAGTCAAAAGGATCTCACACTGCTTCAAAAAGGTTGAGGTCTGGGCACTAAGGAGGATTTATCACTCCACCTGTTTGCGACGACTTAGCCTTTTCTTCCTGTTTCCCTTCCTTGAGAATGGCTTCTTGACAGCAAAGCCTCCATGGCGACCATTTATGATATTGCATCAGTGAAGAGCGGATGGATTAATTGAAGGGCCAGATGCATCTCTCAGGTCTAAAGTCAGTTGTAATTGTTTTTCATTTCTTAGTGACATCACTTTCATCTGATGTGGACACTTATTTAGAACTACCAACTTTTTCTTTTTTGGGTGGGTGTAGCTCAGGAACTCGAATCCTAGCTTTCCCTGACTTTATTCTGTGTATGTTATTCTGGAGTTGCTCCTGGTGTGGGGTGCCAGGCAGGTGTGGGCATACTCATTGCCCTCCAAATTGGTGTCTGTAAGTTGGGGTTTTATCCCGGTGGATGAGAGGGTAGCCTCACTCTGCCTTCGGGTGAGGGGACTGGTCCTGCTTACACACCAAACAGAAGTTTAGAGTACCCACCTTTTTTGGAGTTCTTGGATGGGATGTTAGACAGCACTCCTTATGTGGACTCCCTTGTTCTGCTATGAGACTTCAATGCTCACATGGGCAAAGGCAGTGAGACTTGGAGGAACATGATTGAGAGCTTTAAATGCTATGGGGCTGTCTTAGTTGACAAGCGTCGACAGCATCATGTGGACATTGGGGACAGTGTCTCTGGATTAGCGTGGTGGCCCCCTCTTCAAAAAGGGGGACCGGAGGGTGTGATCCAACTACAGGAGGTTTACACTCCTCAGCCTCCCTGGTAAGGTCTATTCAGGGATCCTGAAGTGTTGAAGGGATCTGGTTTGAGGACCTCAGGATGGGGTTTTGCAAATAATGTGGTTCTTTTGGCTTCGTCGGGCTGTGATCTCCAGATTTTGCCAGTGCCATTTGCAGCTGAGTGTAAAGCAGCTAGGATGGGAATCAGCACTTCTAAATCCGAGATCATGGTTCTCAGCTGGAAAAGGGTGGAGTGTCCTCTCCAGGTCAGGAATGAGGTCCTGCCCCAAGTGGAGTTCAAGTAGTTTGGGATCTTGTTCACAAGTGAGGCGGATAGATGTGGCGTCTGCAGTGAAAAGGGAGCTGAGCCAAAAGTCAAAGCTCTCGATTTTCCGACCAACCTACATTCTAACTCTCATTTATGGTCACGAGCTGTGGGTAGTGACTGAAAGAAGAAAATCATGAATACACGCAGCCGAAATGAGTTTCCTCTGCATGTTTGTTGGACTCTCTCATAGAGATAGGGTGAGAAGCTCGGTCATCCAGGAGACAACACATTTGTTAAGTAAACCAAGGAAATATGTTATCCGAATCAGCTACTGAAATTTAAAAACTAAAAATATATAAATATCTTAGAGAATATATTAAATTAATTGTGCAAAGATTCAGACTCTAAGTCATTATCTGTCCAAAAAAAAGGCTTTATTTTATTAAGATAGGTGATGCACTCATTATGAATAAGTTCTAAAACCAAAGTCTAACTGCCACCATACACATTTTCTATATTATATGACATTAAGGCAGAACCTTAAATCGCTTTAAATTACATTAATTTTTTAAGCTATTTTAGGAAACAACAGTTTTACTCTCTTACTGTTGAGGAGCTTAAACTGTCCATGCAGTTCTTAAATATATCCCTTGTTATTGCTAAAATCATTTCACTGGATCCATATTGTGAGAATATGAGATTAAAACTAGTTCAAGCACTTATTTAACATGGCCTCTGGTAATTCATCCCTGTTGGTCAGTTCTGCTATATGTGTTTTATATAATTATGGCACATACACTAAAGGGGATGAGAAAAGGACATCAGTTATCTGTCATTTAGGGGATATTTTGAAGAAAAGCTTAAGTGAGTTGGAAAATCAGTTAACATTGAACAAGCACAGCAGCTGTGAGTCATCAAAGCACATTTTGAGACAGAAAAAAAAATAGATAAAGAGACCATTTAACATTTTACTCTAGGTCAGTAAGAAAGGAAAGTTTTTCTGAGTAATCCTCATGTAGAGAGCAGATCTCCAGTATCATGTTAAAGTGAGAGTTTAGACACTGTAGTCATGTCAAGGTTGCTGGAGCTCTGACCACTTATCAGAGGTCAGAGAGAAGATTAAAAGGAGCCAACAGCTGCAGGAGTATCATCTGCTTACTGAATATTATTAAAGCCAACAATAAAGCTGAAGCTGAAGAGAATGTTAGTGAGTGGGAGGGAGTTTTGTGTAACATTTTCTATAAGTTATTTTTTCTGAATTGCATCACAGGATCAAGACTGACATGGGAGGGTAGTGAAAATTCTCTCTGCTGAATTAAACTGTCAGCTGGATTGGCTTTCATCCATCTAATTTTTTTCTTGCTCCTGTTAATCAAAGCTGTTCACACTGCTTTCATGACCTTGGGTCAAAAGCATCATCACGCTGCAAAACGTGGCAGAAGAAGGAAGTGGGAACACCTGAGTGGTGTTCCATAAATTGATTAAATTTTCAGTTCTGCATCCACCGTCACTGTTGGTACACAGCAGTGAAACCAACAATTTTGAACATCCGGTTAAAAACAGTAACACAAAATGCAGATAGCTTGACTGATCTGTATAAAACTTTATCCAACATGGAATCATGTGAGGGTATTGAGCCAGAGGCTATTAATGTCTCAACAAAACAAAAGTATTATGTAATGTTATTAAAAATACAGGGCTAAATCCAGTATAAATAGAGTCAATAGGAGGAAGCAAGGTGCTGCTCTAACTGATGGGAACTACTTTTTGCATCAAGCCAACATCCAAGCCAGAAACAGTCACAGAATCCAGTTCGTACATGCTTAAGGAAATGAGGTTCTGCTAGTGTTGAGTTGTTGGAGAATAGCTCCCTCTTTTGGAAATTTACTGCTGTTGCATTTCCAGGGATCAAAAAGCTGCCTTACTTCAAAACCCCCAGATACATTTACAAGTTAAAACAATTTCAATTCTAAGATGTAGAGCCGCCAAATAGTATGTTGTTGTTTTTTTTTTTCTTTTATTGTTTTAAATATGTTTACAGATAAGTCACCGGTGAGGGGAAGCTAAAATAATCCTAAATTTGACAATATGAATTTTAAGTTCTGTGATGTATTAAACAAATTACAGATTTAAAAAGAAAAAGATCCAAGAACGCTTTAAAGATTAAAAAAACTGTGTTAATAAAACATCTCTTTAATGAGTCTAGCAGTTTGTACAGGTTAGTCAATAACTTTAAAGCTAGACCTCCTCTGCAAAGATGCTGTGGTTTAGATGACCATGGAATCTTCACCCTGATAAGCCTTTTAGCTACTAAAAGAAAAAGTCTTTAAGATTTCTTACATATACACAACAGACAGTCAGCAAATTCAGAGCTTAACTCTTTGTTATTCACCAATCAGCCACCACATTCAAATGAATAGATTTTATAGGTAATGTGCCACAAATCACAGCTTTAGATATATTGACAACACATACTAAATGGGAAAAGAACAAAAAATGGGCAGGAATAAGAATCTCTACTACTCTAAAAAAGAAAAAGGCCAGATTGCAATGGCTACAGACCTGGATCTGAGCATCAGCACATTACGTGAGATCACATTGTATCTGATTTAAACATGGTCTGAAGCATCTGACATATTAGTTCAGTGGCAAATAGAATACAAATTTGTCACAGAAAATTTCAAACTGCAACATTATAGTGTGTGCTGCGGCAGAGTTACATTTTCTTCATATGACATGGGCTTGTTGCCTTGACAACACTGCCTGTGTTAGTGTCGTTTCTCACTGTGTCTTAGATATGGCTCTGCTTTAAAAGTGATTGCATGAAGAGTCCATTATTCATTCATTAAGCTCAGAAGCCTCAGTGGAGTGTACATAGAAAAATCAGCACTTAAGTGGACTTCTTGATTTTTACTGCGCAATCATCTATCTTTCTGAAAAGAAGCCATATTTAGTCCATTTTGCCACCAGTTATTTAATTGCTAATATTACACACACACATATTGCATGTGGAGTACTGCAAACTACTGGTACATGAAATCCAGTCATTATGTCTACGTTGATTTTACCGCAGAGGCTAGAGGTCATGCAATTTACACATATGTGACATTGCACATGACATGAATGACTGAGAATCACCACTAAAATACCACTAAAATATTGTTAAATCTTGGTTTTGCACCATATTGCAAGAAACTTGTGACTGTTAACTGGTTAGCTGTAAAATTATGCCCAAGTCTATTTCCTCTAAATATATGAAAATGAAGAACATTTCTGAACACTGCACGTAAAAACAAAAATAAAAAGAGAGAAACAAAATTGTTTAAACAAGTTACAAGATTATAGCAAGTCTTTATTAATAAAAATGAATAACAGCCATGTGGTACAAAAACAAATAAATGGAAAGTCAAATATGTACTGTATTTGAAAGTGTTGCAATTGGTATGGTTTTAAAAATGGATGGAAATTAGGATCTCAGCACTTTAATCTCAGATTTTACGGGAAAATCAGATTTCAGCTCAACACCAGCTTATTAATCAATATATCTTACACAAAGTCATCTTCCAGTGATTTAATTGCATGCAAAGTGTGTTCACTCAGTCCAAAAACAAAGTTAACAATGGAAGGATCTGAATGGAGGGTTAGTCTTCTTTGGCATCATGATTCAGTTTATTTCTAAATAAGACCAAATTTCTGTCTAGTTTTCCATCCCTCTCCTTCTCAAATTTTACCATTTTGTCTCACTTTTTAGACCAACTACACCAAAGTTAACTAGGCATCAAGAATCAGAGGCAGGTACAAATAGCAGGAATCTCCTCCTGAGATTGTGCTCCTATTTCAAAATGCAACCAGGCATGTCATACCTTCTCATCCTATACAGCTAGTTTTATTGTTAATGTAAACAGCATATGAGTGTGAATGAATTGTGTAGCAATACGTTGTGGAACATGATATGATTGTGAATGGTCATTATTGTGTTAGCCAGTGTTCACATATATCACCCTCCTCCATAAATTAAAAATTCTTGTAAACTTCTACAGAGGAACATCCTCACTGGAAAATTCCTTACCAACGTAATCAACACAAGACAGGAAGACTGCTGCGGGTGATTAAAATTACCCAAATCATCATTGGTACATGAAACTTGATTTTTAAATAATCTTGAACAAGTAAAAAGTTAAAGCACACCAATAATGGCCATCATAACAAATCTGACAACCTTGAATATTTAGATTAATTTAAACATATGATCTGAAAGAAAAGTGGGGAATTTCTTTGACAGTCTTCAGAAACAAATTTGACCTCCTTATTTCTCCTTTTATGTTGATGCCCACATAAAGAGAAAATGCAAATAATTAAAGGTCACCTCCAACTTCTAAAGGGATGACAGCATTTAGAAGGCAGATTGCAGAGAGATGGAGCTTGGATAATTATTTATTCTTCGTTTTTAACACCCATTTAATCTCTGTCCTTCTCACTTTCCCCTTTTCTCCATCTCACTCAGTCCCCCTCCCTCCAGTAAGGAGTACTTTACTGTCTTGCTATCCATAGCACTGTCTTTAATAGGATGAGGGAAATCATGTTAAAGGATTTAAAACCTCTGCAGTGAAACGCTGTAGCCTTGCCAAACTCACTCTCTGTCGTTCAGTTTCTCATTCTCTGATTCAAACACTCCTCAAACACTCTCCCCTTACTGAATTACTCAGTGCTGGCTAGAACTGCTCACACCCATAGATCTCAACTAATAATAAGAGGTCATGCAAGGACGCTGCAATCAAACAAATGCACAAAAGTACATTGAAGTTTATTAAAACCTGTATGTCTTGACACTTTATAACCAACATATGCCACATCAGAGGTTAATAGATAATTGGAGAGAGAATTAAACATTGGTAGGTTGGTTGTTGTTGCTATCTATTTAGAAAGACATCATATGGAATAATTGTCTGTCTATCTATGTAAACATTTAAAAAAATTAAAAAAATCCATTTAAACTGAACTGAAATGTGGAAAGGATTTTAAATTGCAACATGCTGCCTTGGATTGAGCTTTGCCATATATTTTAGCTGTTTTATTATTATACATGAAAAATGTAATTTGGGTCACAAGTATTTAGTAAAGCAGATGATACATCATCATTGATTGCCCATTTATTTACACAGAGGAGAAAAAAAAGACAATGAATAATGGCTATGATGAACTTATACGGGTCAAGGTGACACTGAAATTTCTTTTTAGATCATACAAGTCTAACATCTATATTCTTTCTATAAGGAAATAGAGAAAAGCAGCAAATGTTGTTATTAAGGGACTCAGGGAATAATATGATTATTACATGTACTGTCATTTAATAATTTTCTGACCTGCCTATCAGTTCATCAAGATATTATACAAGATCAAGATATTGTAAAGCTGCTTACATTGAAAATGGTTATACAACATACCAGCAGATGGCATGTCGAAACTAAATAAAATATAAATCATTTTTAGGTCTTCCGATTCAGATGGAGACACGTTATGATACAAAACCACAAGATAGATGTTACATATATCGTTGGTTATGCACAGCAGACACAGAAGGTATGAAATTGAAGTTAAAACTCTGAAATAATGCACATTTTTTATAATCTTTTCCACATAAAGCCTGAAACGATAGGTAAATCAACAAAAGGAGCAAATCTGTTGATAAAAAAAAGAAAAAGAAAAAAGCCCTTGCTGTGTTTTTCAAGGATGCAGCAAACCTAAGAGTCAGTTGCACTTCCTGTACAACAGGAGGTGCTGCCTGACTGCACTTTGCTTTCTTCATCTCCCTCTAATCCACAGTGGCTCTGTCAGTGGGAGATAGTCACGGTTTGCAAGTAAGACTATCAAGGAGGAAAAGGAAACCAGGATCGAAATGGAAGATGGGAGGATACATAGGGACCAGCACGGCAAATGGTGCTTAAATAAGGTGTTAAGATGAAAAGTCTAGGTACAGGTGTGTTGTGAGCACACACACACATGTGTATGTGTGTGTGGCACTGTGTGCACATTTGTGTGCAAGCTGCAAGTTGGATGGGTGATCCTAAAGGACGTGGTTTGCTTTCACAGAGTCACTTTTCTTCTCGGTGGCAGCCTCTCCTCTTTCTGTCCTCTTTTTCCGTCTTCCCTGACTGGCTTCAGACCAAACCTTGTTCTAGTGTTACATCCTCTTCCAATGCCCCCTATGTCCATTCTCTCTTCCTCTTTCATCCCTCACTCTTGCTCTGTTTTCTTCTTATCACTGTAAAATACTTCCTTATCCTATTCTGTCCCTGAGGCCTTTGTCTCTTTGAGGTGCAGGTGAAATTAGAGGGTATTATTTCCTACAATCAGCAGAATCTGGTCAACAGCTCCCCACCCCACCCTCTCTTCCACCTTTCCGCCAACCAACCACCCCTTCTCACATGAATCCACACTGTGGCCAGGGGGCAGAAGAAAACCAGCAGCCTTATACTGGGAAAGCTTGCTTTGTACTACCTTCTACACTTTTAACTTCTAAATGCAGGGAGAGAACAGACTAATAAAAACAAAAAAGTAGCACTAATGAGCAAAAAAAGAAGATGTGTGGATCTTGGTCTGGTGTGTTTGATGAAATGGGGCAAATGTATTAGAGGGCACAACACAGCAATGTGAAAAACATGGATAAAAAAGGAGAAAGTAAGTAAATCATGAAGAAGAGGAGTGGCAGTAATATCAAGGAGGAAAATGAAACCTCATACACAAACCTATCTCCACACATTCATGCATGTATGCGCACACATAAATGTGAACATCACACATTGAACCAATCTGCCATGGATAAGAAGATTATGCCTCGGAGTTTCCTGAAATGTTCTCTGCTGTACCCCCTCACTACCACCACCCATCCCCCATTAACACTAAACACTGTCTCTGTATACTGTATGTACTCACTGTGTGTCTCTCTTCTCCACATTGTGGTCTGGACTATATAAGCATGGTCCCACTTTCTTCACTGTCCTGAAAAACGTCTACTTTGACTGCTAGAGACAGGATTTTGGGCACCTTCACTCAAACGCTGTTACTTAAAAATCTGTTTTCACTCACCTACTTGACTTAATACCTCCAATCAAACAACTTTTGTTAATTGTGAACAACCCACATCCAACACATTCCAAACCTCTTGGGGCTACTTGTGCTCTTTTTCTTTTCTTTCATGTATTCCACAGTTTTTCTGCTTGTGCTATATATTGCAACCCTACTGGAATCATATGGGGAACAGCTTGGTTATAAAGGTGTTTTTCACATCAGAACTTAGTATTTTCTTTGGTCCACTAATGAAATCTTTCCATCTTTCAGTCTGTCCTTGTTCTACCGACACATAATATGCTGCAACTCCTCCACATTCATTCATGATGTTTTTTTTGTTCTTTCTCTCCTTCATGTCTCTTTGTTACCTATAACCATTAATCTCCATTAAGACACATGAATATTAATAGTTGCAAGAAGAGAAAAGGATAGAGGAAGCTTTTGAGGCTTCAAGGGGAAATCACAGTAACCATAACGGCCGACTGACATTTCAGATTATTTCTCATTTTGTATGCGTGTGTGTTAGCAGATGTATAATTATTTCTCTTATTTCTACCTTCTTCTTATAAAAATTTTATCCTTAGATTTGATTTCATAATGAAATAGTAACTAAAATGGAAACAGAAAGAAATGTGGGAACAGCTAAAATCAAAGTTATTATTATTATTGTGATTATTATTGTTATTTTCTATTTAGACTTAAGCTTAAGAAAATTTTAAATATTCATCTACATTCAAGGACACTTAAGTTATATTATTGTTAAGATTGAAATTTGTTTAACATATGTTGCACAAAACTTACAAAAATCATCTGATAAATACTGTGAATGGGATGACGAATAAAAAGGAAAACAATATCATCCCTTTTAAAGCAAAGCAACAGCATGAATCTTTAACTAAGTAATTCTGTGAATAAAAATTTCTACAGTCTGTCACTTGATTTTAAAACCAATCCTGAATGGCACATATTCAGGCTTGCTAACTAGCTGAAAGATTTATTTTCTGGCTCTGACTTGACATGATTAATTAGTATTCTCTTTGACTGTTTTTTTTTTTTTTTCCAAAAAGGAAGTCTTGGATGCAACATAATTGGCCATGGCTCAGAACCTTTGAAGTAAAATTGCTTGGGTGAAGTCGACCATTGTAAACTGGATTAAGAGTCAAGGGGGTAATAAGTAATCTGTTTTTCACTCTATCTCAACTTTTACTCTTGCTGTTCTCAGACTTCCACTCTCTTTCTGTCTGCTTGCATCAACTGTTTTACTCTGTTGAGCTTTCTTACCATTTCTTCATGCTCTTTGCTCCATTTTCTGTATTCTCACTATTAGAACAGATTTAGCCAGCGACAGTCAAAATCTTTGGTGCAACTTCTCCCTACTACATTTTTAAGTAGTCTGCTATTTTTAATCATTTATACATAGAGCATATCATTGTGACATTGGTAGTGGAAAAAAAGGATAGGCATATGAAAGAAGAGGTGGAAAAGGAACAAATTCGTTGTGGGGTGCAACAATTAATTTCTTAAGCCTTGACACAGTAAATGAACTGCAGTCTGAAAACAAGAACAGTAATTGTAAGAAAAGACTTCTCCTTACAAACAATATTCCCAACAGAAACAAAAAACATTACATATAAGTTCAGAAAATAATGGTTCTGAGAAAATAAATAAAAAAAACAGGCCATACAGATACGTACGTAAACACAAAGCAATTTCTATATGGCAGAGGCCGGTAATAATTACTTATTCACCCTGTAATATATATTTATTACTCATTTCATTCTTCCTGTTGCTAACATATTCTGAAACAAAATAGATTTGAAAATAGATGACTGGATGGATCTCTCACTTTCAAAATGCAGTCTTTGCTCCAAGCCTACATTTTGAGGCCACAGCTAATCATCATAACTTTGACCATTTTTGCACTAAAAATAGTACAGTAAACACATATATATGTACATTTGTAATAAATATGTAATATATATATACAGTGATACCTCGAGATACAAGTTCATTGACAAACAAATTTTTTGAGATACGAGCTGTGATACGACCAAATTTTTGCCTTGAGATACGAACAAATCTTTGACATACGAGCACCGAGCCGCCGCCGCCGAAGCAAAGATCCCCAACAACCACGTAAGATACGAACATCCGAGCCGACGCTGCAGAACAAAGACCCAAAACAATGTGTGCTCTGTTTCCCCTGCCTCCCCTTCCCGCATCCTTATTCCTCCTAACTCCTCTGCCTGTTTACTCCTCCCTTAACCTCCGTACGCATCTTCCGTTAGCTCAAGTTGTCAGATCTCCAAGAAAAATAATACACTTAATAGTAAACCCAGTTTATTTTTTAACATTCTCTTTTATTACTGTATGATTTTATACAATATTTGTCATTTATAAATACAGGTACTGTACATTTTTCATATTATCATACATTTTTCATATATTTTTCACACCATTTGCGATGTCTCGCAAGGTTAACAAAAGTGTAAATGCTCCTCAGCTCGGCCTGCTGCTAGAGCTCCATCTCTGCCTCATGGAGGGACCTAACTGCAGCCTGGGATATGCGACATGCCACTCACAGACGCCGGTGTAACTGCTTTAAGGGCCAAACTTCTCGCCGCTCTTCGGGAAGAAATTCCAGCCATGTTTAAAGCCGATTTACAAACAGCTCTTGGTGATAACCTTTCATCCATTAAGTCCTAGTTGGACATGCTGAAAACGGAACTTTCCTCAAGTATCTCCATTATGCAACAAGACTTAAGGGCACCTTTACAGACATGGAGCAATCTCTCTCTACCTGCATAGATGATATTATTTCTCTTAGTACCAAGGTGGAAACCATGTCCAAAGAACTGATAAAACTGGAGTATGAGTGCAAGGATTTAGAGTCTAAGTCCCGCCGTAATAATCTTCGCATTGTTGGTGTACCGGAGGATCCTAATGTGACCTCAGAATACCTGTCGGGATGTCTACAGGAGGCTTTTGGACTTGAAAAGGAGCCGCTGGTGGACTGTGCCCACCAGACTTTGGCCCCTAAACCTAGTCTCGGCGAGCGCCCCTGTGCTGTGGTGACGAGGCTACATTACTACTCAGATTGTGCCAACATCTTAACAAAGCTAGAGAGTAAAGTACGCAATATGACCATCTCAGTCTTTCCCGACCACACCGAGAGGACGACAAGAGCTCTCGCATCTTTTAAATTCTCCCTTCTATTATTTCAGAAAATCCAAATGGTTTCATTAAAGGCCACCAATTGTTTTATAATGTCCGTACACTTCTGAATGTGATTTTGTCCCATCACTCCACTACTAGTCCGAAAGTAGTTATCTCGCTCGATGCTGAGAAATCGTTTAATCGCATGGAATGGGGCTACCTCTTTGCTTTTTTGCACAAGTTTGGTTTTGGAGATCGCTTTATTTCATGGATTCAATTATTATACATTCCCCTCAAGTCTGTGTTCGAACAAATGATGTTTCCTCTAACTATTTCACTTTGTCAAGTGGGACAAGACAGGGGAGCCCTCTGTCATTTCTACTTTTTGCTCTGGCCATTGAACCTTTGTCAAAAGCTTTGCGGTCACTCCCCCATTTAGAAGGACTCTCTTGTTTTGGTATTATTCTGAAATCGTCACTTTATGCGGATGATCTGGTTTTGTATGTCTCCGACCACTTATGTTATGGTACTTAGGCTAGGGTTGTTATTTCCAAGCAATCCCTGAAGGCATTCTCCCTCCACTTCTGATTCCTTGCTCTGATTGCTAATGCGCTCCACCTGTACTGTGTTCTTTATAAACCTGAGTTTATCTGCTTCTCAGTGCTAGATTGTCTGTGTTTACTCCAGCATGCTTGTAGCCTTCTCGCCTGCCTGCAGACCTGTTACCTCCTGAAGCCTTTGTTCCTGCCTGTCCCAGTCTGGTAATTCTGCTTTATTCTTGTGTGGATTTTTTGGCACCCTGACCTTTGGACTGTCTTTTAGGATTGAATGTGGATTACGGACCTTGCTACTCCCCATTGGATGGATTGGAGGATTTATTTGGACCTTTTTGGAGGACTCAACTCAAACTAGAAATACCCAGCAAAATTTAACCAATTTGGTTATACTAACACTGTTTCAGGTTTAGGAGTTTCAATTTAAAAGCCCTTGCAGAAGAGCTGCAATGTCAGGTTCGGTCCTTGTTGAAAAAATACAGGAATGTGTTTTGCAAAGAACGGAATGGAAAATGTATTGATTATGACTGTCTTTTTCAAATTTACCAAGGCTGTCCTAACCCTTGACCAGACCACTGTCAAGGTTGCCAAGGTGCTAGTAAATGAGGTTTTATAGGTTTGGAGTACCAAGTCGCATCCACTCTGACCAAGGGCGGAATTTTAAGAGCCGTCTCATTCAGCAGCTATGCCAGATGTATGGGATAGAGAAGAGCCGGACTACCCCATATCATCCTGCTGGTAATGGCCAACGTTTTGAGGTTTAAAAGGACGCTGCACAATCTGCTTTGCATGCTGCCTGTTACCAAGATAGGGACTGGTCATGCTACCTTGCATCACTCACCTTCTTATATAATACCACTGCACAACAGTCTACGGGTGAGTCTCCATTCTTCCTGATGTTTGGTACAGATCCCCAGTTGCCAGTAGATTTCATTTTGGGCGGGGTGCCAGAACTAACTGCTGGCACTGTCCTTGAATGGGTTGTGGAACACCAGTCTATGCCATGTCTTTGAAGGAGTGACCCAACATCTGGAGGTCACCATGACAGCTGCGCAAGGACCAACATGACAGAGAGGTACAAGATTCCCCATTACAGGAAGGTCAGTTGGTCTACCTAAAGGATGTCGGAGTTAGAGGTCGTCATAAGATCCAAGATGTATGGAACTCTGTTGTGTACAAGGTGTTGCGAGCCCCAGCAGCACAAGGATTGGTATACACCATTGCAACTCTTGAGGACCCCACTAAGATAAAACACATTCACCACTCATTGTTGAAGAGTAAAGTGACTGCTGTGGATGACTGTCCTGTGAATAAAGAATTGCAGTTAGAAGAACTTTTTTCCCTGGTGGAATCTAGGGTGAATGGTTTGGTTCCTGGTTCCACTTCAGTAACAGTTGACTCACAGCCTACTCTGCCATCTCAGGCTCCCATAACGCAAGAGAAAACAGTCTGCGATTTAGCTAATCCTGCGGACGCAGCGAATCCAGCAGTAGATGGAGAGCTTCCCCCCGAGAAGGACAACTCGCTTAAATGCTGGAAGACAAACCAATCCTTACCATCTGTCCCAAACAGTAAGGAGTACAGCAATAGAGGCTACTAACGCTCAGGTGCCAGTGTCTTGTGTTTCTACTATCTTTAGGCCATGGCAGTAATCATTGGGACGCCGATTTAAAATCAGAGGGGTAGATCGTAGCTCTCATATATCATACTGAAATCATTCACACGTTATAGTAAAACCTCTCATATACTATACTGAAATGCTCTCATATACTTTACTGAAATGCTCTTATACAATATACTGAAATGCTCTCATGTACTATAATGAAATTTCCTCTCATACTATACTGAAATGCTCTCATATACTATACTGAAATGCTCTCATATACTATACTGAAATTTCCTTTCATATACTATACTGAAATGCTCTCATATAATATACTGAAATGCTCTCATACTCTATACTGAAATGTTTTTATACACTGTAACACTGAAATACTCAATCGCCTGGAAGTAATCTCAATTAAGCTAGAAATGGTGAAATCAAAGCCTCGGTTCCTTGTCTCATCCTTGACTCAGTGTTTAATAAATAAAGTTCTCAACCCCATATTAATGTTTTCATTTGTCAGTGTTTAAGTCATTGTTGAAGCATCGTGCTTATGCAACTGAGATAGTAACTGTGTTGCTGTATTCATAACGTTACATTAAAATTTGTGGCCGGGACACGGACATTTTCAACTTGTCATTTTGTTTGCAGAAGGCATAGCAGGTGTTGCTTCTGTTCAATGGCAGTGGGATTGTTTAATTTTGTAAACTCATGACCACATCAATAATCACTAAGTGAAGCAGCTTGCTTCTTCAATACTATACTGGCCTCAGCAGATGTTATAAGGGTTAGGTCTAACGCGACAGCAACCGGATAACTGACAGTAGAAAGTCTGAATGAGGAAACGTTAATTAGCCACCTTGCTTAACTCGGCTATTAAGATATGCAGTGCTGTCAAACGACCTGGACAGCACTGGACAACATACTCTTCACCTGTGTTTGGGGTTTTCTCCAGGATATGACTCACAGTGCTGTCCAAGTCTTTGTTTTACAGCACTGTATATTCTAATGTCCGAATTTAGCTAGCTGGCTAGTTAGCATGTCCTCATTCAGAATTACTACAGTGGGTTGTCTGGCTGATGTCGTGTTAACCCTTAATAGTCTCTGCTGAGGCCAGTATAGTACTGAAGATGCCAGCTGCTTCACTGAGACTAACTTCCTGGCGACTGAGCAGATATTAATACAGCATAAGTCTTTGCAAACATTTGTCACGGAGTTCTCCAACTTCTTCTTCGGTTTGTTTTGAAAATGCGTCCTGTTTTTTTTTTTTTTTTTTTTTTTTTTTTCTTGTTTTTTTTTCTACTACGTGACTTCCGTTTCAACTGAAATGACTTCCTTTTCAAGTGAAATTCGCTCTCACACACACTACTAGAATTCCTTTCATACATACTAGTGAAATACGCTCACACACACTAGTAGAATTCCTTTCATACATATTAGTGAAATGTGATTTAAGAAATTTCACTATAGTGTGTGAGTGATTTTAGTATAGTGTTTGAGAGCATTTCAGTATAGTATATGAGAGGCAGTTTCAGTATATTGTATGAGAGATTTTACTACAACGTGTGAATGATTTCAGTAAGATATATGAGAGGTTTTAGTATATTGTGTGAATGACATAAATTTCACATGTGTCTGTGAGAGGGTAATTCTGAATAATGTCTCAAACGTCCCCTCATACACCTGGGCACTTCCCCTGAAAGGCTGCCCTCCACTTGTAGCCCCAGCTAGTCTCATTGTTTAGCCATTTAGCTTTTAGCCACTATTTTTAGCTTGAATGGAGTTTTAATAATATTATTTAAACTTTAGAAAATTTTGATTATTTTTGTATTAAACATTTAATCTGCACCTACGTCTCTGTCAATTCAATGGGAGCAAGCCTGTGTCCTATTTCCTGGGGTCCTACACCCCAAGCGGCGTTGTCGGTCTTCCAAGTCACAAAATTTTAAATGAAGAGATGGAGGATTATAGTTAATACTTTATTTGTTGACAATAGCACTCATCCCCCATACCACTATGCCACAAAGAGAAAAGATAGAAAAAGGGAGAACAAAACAATAGGTAGAAAACAAACAACTGCAATCAAAGCTACAGAGAACAGAGAAACTTAACAGCTGCTACACCTGGAAAGACACAGTAAACATCCTAAAGTCTTCTAAGAGAACACAACAATCTATAGAGGCACCTGTGAGAAGAAAATCTGTAAAAACCATGAACAACAACTACTGTTTTCTTAAATAAATAGATCAATTACATTGACACAGGACTCAGATTTTTATTCTAGCTACTGGACCCTGCAAAATTTTATGTTTGGCTTTGTCTCTGACTCCTTACCTGACAGCAAAGTCTGACTGTAAAAAGTTTAAGATTTTCTAACCAGTATAAGTCTTGCTTTAGCACTAAAAATGTAAATAATAATAATAATAATGACAGATGCATGAGATGTACAATGAGGACTTTTCATCTCCACTTTATGGCTACTTCTGGTGCTATGAAATGCAAAGATGATAACTGTAGCATATCACAATGAAGGCTTCAGAAAGTAACAGTAACAGTTAGGATGACTACATCCACTTCTTTTAGGGCACGGTGATGTCATGAACCAGTTCAGCACCACCTATTGTGTTTCCTTACGTCATCAGGGTCTGGGAAAAGAAACTATTTATAAAAACATTGCAAAGAACACGTTCAACTGCACGTCCAAAATAATATCGACGCCTCTGCCAAAAGATTTCTTTGCAATGCAGAATAGAGCAGGAGTCGATTAATTATTAAATATGGTGAAAAAGTAAATAAAACTGGTTTCAGTTTAAGTTGACACATATGAGGTTTCATTTATGGTTTCGTTTTTTCACTGTGCTAAACAGCCATTCAAAGTGATCTCTGTTTTTATGACAAACCCAATAAGGACATTACATATTCAATTGGCCCCAAAACGTATCAACATGGTCAGAGAGAAAAGATTATGCATTACACAGTGACCACACAAGGAAAAAGACATTCACTGGCCCTCCAACTGTTCCAGATGGCTGATGGTGACAGTGTATGAAGCCACTTAATTATAACAATTGATCAGGTTAGATTTTTAGTCTGTTTACACAAAGCATAGAAAAAAAGTACACAAAAGTATTTCTTAGATACAGTCTCATCTCTTAAACTAAGAAATATTAACTTGGTCTATGTGTATGCGTGTGCACGCATGTGTGCGTGTTGGTATCTGTATGTATGCATGGAAGAACATCTGCACTTTGAACAGACTCATCACACACCCACTTGTGTCAGTGTGAGAGAGAAGCATCTGTGGGGATATTGCAGTGCATCTAATGCTGAGAGTAAAAGGTATCATGTTCATATTTTAATCACAGACAGTGTCAGGGCTTCAGTTAAAAGACAGGCTTAATGTGGTGACAGATGAGAGTTAGAGGTAAACAAGGATTTGGCTGTCCTCCACAGGAATTGAGAGGACAAAACTGGTGGATTAAACTGCTATTCTGGCTGAAAAGCACCTAACCAACGGCAGCAGAACAAATCCAAGGGCTGATTACCCAAAGCATGAGCAACAATCCCTATATTTTTTATTTATAACAACCTTAACAAGGAAATGGGAGTTTTCAGCTCAACAAATGCAAGTCTTGAACCCAGCATTAACAGGAGGCTAAATTAGCCTGTTGGGTATATCTTTCATCGCAGACTGCAGCACAGGTGTTAATGAAGCTGCATTGATGCAGTTTGGAAGATCGCAGGATCGCTTACTTGCCCTGTTGCCTCACAGCATGAAGATGCTGTTTCCACAGAGGTGAGAGCATGACTGTGATGGTGTTAAGCTGTTTTAGCCTAGTAATGGTCTGCCAGCCTGCCAAGTTCATGCTGGAATAAGCTCTTGCCCTCTGTGAGGTAAATACAGGGCATGTTTTTGTCTCATCCTTACCACATTATGTGACAAGTATATTGTAAGACATCAAAACTAGCTGCTAAAAATAAAACTCAATCACTTCCCAAATGTATTCATCATCCTGTTTCTGAAGTGGAATTTAATTACATGTGAAAGGCTGCCATAACTCTCATGCCAAACACACACATCCTAAAAGCATCCAGCCAAGTTCAAATTGTGTCCCGCCAAGCACCTTTCTGCACCTAAAGCCGGATTTAAAGTAGGTTCATATTAGATAAACAGCTGGCTCTGACTACTAAATTAAACCCCTTCTGCACCACTCCTGTGCACTGCACTTGCTAGTGTAGCACAAGTAAAGACTTACAGTTATTTGCACACTGAATAAAACCTGGCAATATTTTCGTATAAAAAAATAAATAAAAATTGAACTTATCTCAAACCATGCAGGCTTCAAACTCTTACAAAGTTTCTTTGCAACACAACTGTTCATGCTAATTTACAGTAGATGTACAATATGGTCTTGGTTATTAGATACTTTTATAGAAAAAATGAAAAGGTGAGAGAAAACTACAACAGTTTACTTGCCTGATTAATAATAGTTTTCTCTTCTTTGTAATTTAGCTGAGCCAGCCACACAATCTGGGTGAATGTGTGTGGGGACAGTGCATGTCTGCTTTTGTTCATACAGCAGGCGACTAATTATCATATGGCAGCAATATTGTGGTTTAATAATTTTGCTTCTTGCGTGTCCCTTTTTTTTTAACACAAAATTGGTCTAATACTCACAGTTTTCCAAGGAAGATTTGCAAAATCCATGAAATCACCCTGGGTGGTAATTAAAAAGAGTCAGGTTGTGTCTAGAATGTTTTTGTCAAATGAGAAAGTGCAGCAGCTACATTGTCCACATTAATTTGAAGTATTACACAGCATGTTGTGTCGTGTAACATTTAACAACCCATCTGTCTGACAAACAAACATTAAGATTCCTTGGTATTTCATGTGGCTGGGCCATATGCAGGGCATGACTTATGGTAAGTTGATAATAACAAAGATCTGCATGGTCGGCTCACAAAAGCACAAGCAAGCCCCCAGCAAGAGACTTGACTGCAATATCCATTAATCCACTGCAGTTTCCCACTGATTCAAAGGCTGTCTTGCAGCAGAGCTCTACAAGATCAAAGAGTGCTCTCTTATGAAGGGTAACAGTGAAATGTGGAGCTCTCAGCTCAGCTATCTACCAAGCTGCAGACCAGACTTTGCAATTCACGAAGAGATGCAATTACAACTGGTTTGATTGAAATGACCTCAAATTGATGACATAAAAGTGAAGATAGTGATTTTCTTCTGCACCCAGTCCTCTAATGGTATCATCTTGGGAATAGGAGCACATTTGTTTTTGTTTGTTGTTGTTTTATCTAAATATGATGTATGGTTTGCAGTCATATCATGGCTACTCTGTTGCACCAGTTAAGTGCTAAGTTTAATTTTATCCACAACAATACAAGGGACTGATAATGTCATACGTGGCCTTTTTTAAAATATTTAAAATAGATGTTTTAGGTACATATTGCATTGGTTTACATATATGGTTTTTTAATTTATGTGTGCACACTCTAAGGGGGAAAACAAATGCATTTAAGAAGCAAAGAGGGTATTTTCCCCTTCTTTCTTATGTCAGAGTACACACACAGCTACATTTACAATATAGGTGTATCCATCCATTTTCTTTACCAACTTATTCTAGGGTTAGTTTCCCAGGGGCACCTGTCTCACCAGCTACATGGCAAGGCAGAATAAACCCTGGATTATTCAAATCCAGTGCCGGGTCAACACAGAAGAAGAGAGACAGACATCCACTCAAGCTCCCACTGACTCCTAGGGAGAAAAAATATATATATTGTGCAAAAAGATTAGAGAGGCCTGTAATTTTCATCATAGGTGTACCTCATCTATGAGACATAATGTGAAAAAAAAATCCAGAAAATCACATTGTCTGATTTTAAAGAATTTATTTGCAAATTATGGTGAAAATAAGAATTTGGTCAATAACAAAAGCTCATCTCAATACTTTGTTATATACCTTTTGCTCTCAATGACAAAGGTCAAACATTTTCTGTCTTCACAAGGTTTTCACACACTGTTGCTGGTATTTTGACCCATTCCTCCATCCAGATTTCCTCTAGGGCAGTGATGTTTTGGGGCTGTTGCTGGGCAACACAGACTTTCAACTCCCTCCAAAGATTTTTTATATGGGGTTAAGATCTGGAGACTAGCTAGGCCACTCCAGTACCTTGAAATGCTTCTTTTCATTCCTTCGTTGCCCGGGCGGTGTGTTTGGGATCATTGTCGGGCTGAAAGACTCAGCCACGTGTAAGGGGCGGTGTGGCTCTGCAAGGTAGAGTCTTCTAACTTGAGGGTTGCCGGTTCGATCCTCGGCCAAGTGGAGTTTATGTCTTGGTGTCCTTGAGACACCGAACTCCTAATTGCTCCTGAAGTTGAGCAATTACTGCCATCAGTGTATAAATGGGTGAATGTGATGTAAAGCAATTTGGATTAAAGCGCTATATAATTATGCACCATTTATCTTCAATACCCTTGCTGATGAAAGGAGGTTTTTACTCAAAATCTCACAATACATGGCCGCATTTATTCTTTCCTTTACACGGATCAGTCATCCTGGTCCCTTTGCAGTAAAACAGCCCCAAAGCATAATGTTTCCACCCCCATTCTTCACAGTAGGTATGGTGTTCTTTGGATGCAACTCACCATTCTTTTTCCTCCAAACACAAGAGGTTGAGTTTTTACCCAAAAGTTCTATTTTCGTTTTATCTGACCATATGACATTCTCCCAATTCTCTTCTGGATCGTCCAAATGCTCTCTAGCAAACTTCCGACGGGCATGGACATGTACTGGCTGAAGGAGGGGAACATGTCTGGCACTGCAGGATTTGAGTCCCTGGCGGTGTAGTGTGTTACTGATGGTAGCCTTTGTTACTTTGGTCCCAGCTCTCTGCAGGTCATTTACTAGATCCCCCCGTGTGGTTCTGGGATTTTTGCTCACTGTACTCGTGATCATTTTGACCCCATGGGGTGAGATCTAGCATGGAGCCCCGGCTCGAGGGAGGTTATCGGTGTTCTTGTATGTTTTCCTTTTCTTAATAATTGCTTCCACAGTTGATTTCTTCACACCAAGCTGCTTACCTATTGCAGATTCAGTCTTCCCAGCCTGTTGCGGGTCAACAATTTTGTTTCAGGTGTCCTTTGACAGCTCTTTGGTCTTGGCCATAGTGGAGTTTGGAGTCTGACTGTTTGAGGCAATGGACAGGTGTCTTTTATACTGATAACGAGTTCAAACAGGTGCCATTAATACATACATATATATATATATATATGTATATAAAGCTTAAACATCTTAATTGGACAATATCTAAGAATTTATGAACATGTTTATATTGCCATCTAAAAGTAGGTGCTGCTACCAGATTTTACAAGCTGTTTAGGGCACAATATTAGTAGAGGTCATGTTTGTTTCTTGAGCTTTCAATTTATGTAAGGCTCTCTGCTGTACCATAATCCCACATATGGTGCCTTACTGAGGTCAGACAGAGTATGTCTGTAACTGTAATCTGACTAAAACTGTCCTTTCCACTTAGCCTGACAACTGCTAATGCTTTTATATAAAGCATTAAGTATAAATTTAATTAAAACCAACAAAAGAAACATACTTTGGGACTGTGGTTACTGTATTACATAATGCACTTGGCTTGGCTCTGCCTGTTAATGTGGGAGTAATACTAATTTGTTTTGTGTTCAAAAGTTGGTGTGCCCAGTGGGCGGCTTCCCTTTCATCAGAACACCTGATGCACCTGGGCTATAAAGGCCCAGCCCTCAGTGCTATCTTTCACTATTTCAGCCTACAACTTGGTTTGATCATCACACTGACTTGCATCCACATTACGTCACTGATCCATCCACCTTTACATGCTGCACACACTGTTTTATAAAATATTGATGAATATTCTTCCAAATTAAGCATATTTTGCTGATACTTTGCATGTCTTTTCCCCATTTTTTTTCATAGCGTCACTTGAATTGTGTAACACTTAAATAAAAACAGGCTCTTAGCAAAGGAATAAAAATCATGAAGTTATTAAGTTAAAAGTGTGGACATGTGCTTTTTTAATTAGTGTGCAACTAAAAGGGCGAGTGTTTAAAAAAAATAATAATAATAATGTACAATGTGTGACCTAAACTTTGAGAAGCACATTAAGGGAATCACAAAGAGAGCCTACTATCATCTTAAGAAGATATCAAGAGTAAAAGATCTGATGTCTCAGCAAGACTTGGAAAAACTGGTCCATGCTTACATTGTTAGTCGGCTTGATTATTGTAACTGTGTTTTTACAGGTTCTTCCTAAAAAATCAATTAGACACCTGCAACTTATTTAAAACTTAGCTGTTCGAGTCCTCACTGAGACCAAAAAAGTGGACCACATCAGTAGCATCTCTAGCATTGATAATGTAATTGTAGAAGGCTTTAGGTGGATGTGTTCTACTGCTGTTGGGACCACCTGATAGGTGTGACAGATTAGACAGACAGGCTGGAAATAGACTGAATGGTGACCATGTACAAAAAACCAGTAGCCTGGTAACCTGGTAGCAGTATCAATGATATATTAAGGGACTATACTTTTTACTTTGGACAGAGATCAGGTGTGCAATATAGAACCTCACAACTGAATAACCCTACAACAGACAATGATTTGAGACAATATTTTCAGGTAGTTTAAAGTAACTATGACGTATGGCATATTGTTAGCTTTATAGCATAATTGCCAAAGTCACATTTTAAGGTTTTGTGGACAATGATACACAGTGAATCAGCTGTGTTAGGTAAGTAAAGTCAGGCACATATCACAATTTGGCAAAATTATGACAATGTAATCATGCTATGAGGAAAGTCCAGCATAAGTAAATATTTGAATTCTTTAAGTGCATATTTAATTATTGTCACACTCTGCAATGGCAAAACTTTCAAGAGCTATTTAGCATTTTTGTAATCAGCAATTCTGTAACAGTGACATAAAATATTCAGAAATCACAAAACACTAAGCAGAAGTTTTTTTTAGATTTTAACAAAAGTAGAAGCCAAGCTCTGTGAGCTTTGAGCTAAATTTGCTAGCATGTTCAAAGTTACTACACTACCAAGACAATACATATTAGTTACGTTAACATTAAAAAATGTTGATGCTAGGCTAATGAATACCAAACATCAAGCCCCCCATTACTGGAGTTGTTGAGTTTTTAAAGAAAACACAGGTTTAGCTAACCTTAGCATTTAAACATACACTTTACACTGAAAAAGAAACATCTACAGCTGTCTGACTTCACACTAGCAGAAAGATATGTAATAAGAGAAGGAACAATCCACAGAAACTGTGTTGAGAGCAGGTGGGTGGTTTTAGTACCAGAGGGTAGTTTTGAGTGTTATGATCCTAATTCAGCAGAACATCTGTGATGGGAGGTGGCCATCTGATGACCCTGAAGACATACTAGCTTTAAAACTTTCCCCCATACAAGCTGAATTACTGCATTACATTATCACCTTAAGATGGAGAAATGATATGTTGTACTGTGTGTCTACAGACTCATCTGTAGTGTGTACATTCAGCATGTACTGTAATTAAGGTGAAACATACATAAGTTATTCTGATTGAGTTCCTAAAAAGAGTCAAATAGTGAAAAAAAACCAAAAAAAAAACACCGATGGGATGATGGGAACTGACTGATGGGACAATTAAGATCCTCAGAAACACAAAATTGTGATTTATTATGAACATACAGCTAATCAAAAAATCCACTGATGTGACCTCATTTTGCTGACAATAAAACTCTTGTTTCTGTCTTCCTGTTAAGCTTTGATTCTCTTTGAATAATCTTTACATACAAAAGAATATTCAAAGAACAAAATAATGCCTCATGATTGATGGAAAAATCTTGTATTGACTGTATTGATGAGATAGTGACCATCTGTGAGAGACACAGCTAAGCATTTACTGATTGTGCTCAGGACTGTTTTTACAGGACAACGTTATCTTAGTGACTTTTGAAGTAAACACAGTTGTAAAAAACATCAAAAGACTTTATTACCCTCCCGCTGAGGTTGGTCAACGTGAAACCTGACTATGGAGTCCTGCACCAGACAACCTAAAAACTGTTCCCAGGAGGGTTGGGCTATATAAATTATGTGACCTGAGCTACAGTCTATCTGTAAGTGTTCAGGTATTTTTCTGTGCTGTCATGCAAGTACAATGACATATATTAAAATGAACAAATTGATGGTTGGGATTTTTAGATAAAAATAAAATATTGTTCCAGACAGAATCCCAGTCAATATCTACCTGAAAATTTTCTTTTTGCCATTCTTTAATTACATAATAATGGATATAGATAAAGTGGATATCAAGTGACCAGACAGTTGCAAGTAAATAAACTATACAAGACAGGGAAATTCCCAATTGGAAAAAAAAAATATATATATATATATATACATTACTGTTTAAGTCCTTTAATGTCACAATATGTGGTGATATCGCTTTTGTTTACATGGTGCTGTTATTGATCTTATTGGACCTTTACTAGTGGGTATGTACCAGTCTTACTGTGTGTATATTTAACTCTCATTATGTAACTTGTTGTTTCTTTTTGTTCTTGTTCTTTTGTCTGTACTGTTTGCATATTGTGTTTGGACAGAGAATTAAATACAAATGCATTAAATTGCAGCAGCTTTGGTGGGGGGTGAGCTTCTGGTCAGCTTTCAGGAACTAGACTACATCTGGGAAAGTTAGACTAGTTAGCAGCTCTAACTTAGCCCATCTTCTGGAGCTGACTGTACCAGAAATGCTGATAGCTCGTGAATACATAGTCAAGTTTTTTTTAGCCAAAAACCTTTTTAGAGGATTTATAACTGCTTGAGTGAGACATTCATTGTGCCTCCAAAATGCATTAAACTACAGTGCTAGAGTGTATACTTAATCATAAGGTCTATCCTATAAAAATTGCTATAAAGTGCCATAAGCAAACTTAAAACTCTTTCTAGAAGGCTCAAATAAATAGGGTTTAAGCATTGCATTCAAAATCCAATAAATCATTTGTCACAAGAAACAAAAACAAATTATATGGCAGTTGCAAACCTACATTTTTCACAACTTCAAAGTAATTCAAAATGTCCATATTTGGTGCCAATGATCCGATTCTGCTAATAGCGGTGATATATTTAAGGCATCTTTTTTTAAACCTCTGACATCGAGGACCTGATGTTCTCTGTGCCCTTTAATTCTGTGATACCATCCTACCTAAATCTAATGGGCTCTCTAAAGCATTAATAAAAAGGATGTGAATGCCTTTGAGGTTGGCAAAAGATTTAAAGAAATCTCAAAGTTAGATATAATCGAATCTCTGTAGAAAACCATCTGGAAGTGATGTAAATTTTGAATTGCTACCTTTTAAATGGGACGCAAAGACCATATGCCCTTGCTACTTCTTCCCAATACCATACAGTTTAATGTAAAATAAGTCCTAAGAACCCTAAACTTTCATCATAAGATCATAAGATCTGCTGGTATCTCTGCAATTTTTGCTGACAAACTTCAAAGCTTTTGCTGTTAAAGTTGCTTCCTTATTGTGAAAGTAATGATTCTGAGCACAGCAGCACAACATCGTGCAATAGTGTAGGAAAACCCCAAATCTAAATTCTAAAATAAAATGCTTAGAAGGAATTTGAAGCATGAAAGAAAACCACCAAACATCCTGCAGCTGGTAGCGTTTTCATAGAAGAATGCTAAAATAATTTACAGAGCTCGTGTCAATGGCCTGTGGACAAATGTACAAATCGGTTTTATCATCACTTCATTACGCCTTTAGTTTTGTAGAATAAATTAGTAAAAAATCTCTTGCAATATAACTTTTACATTTTGCTACAGTGTCAAAGACAGTCAGATATTTTGTTGTCCAAATATGTCAAGCAAAGAAAAAAATCCTGTAGATAAAGCTTTTTTGTAAAGCTAACACAGTTCATTAGGTAACATACCAAATCCTAGCATTCATTATCCAGGATAAAACATTTCCACATAAAGCCCCTTAAAAGAGGACATGCCGTTAATACCATGGGCTTGCTTGTAAATTAATTTGCATGTAGGGATAGTGGAATGAGTTGTTTTTAGCAAAACATCTGCATTTTGATCCTTTTTTGAGTATTATTCAGATGATGAGAATTCATACTGGAAAACATGACTGAATTTTCATAAACTGTTTTTAAATTTTTTTGCTTTTATTTTGTTTTATGTAGTGCTTTCACTTTTTTCTGCAATGTAAGAAGCTTCAGTATAGAGCAAAGAGTGTGAATAGCAAATCCTGCTTGTAGTCAGATGGGAATTTGAGTACCCGCTGGAAAAATGTGGCAGATGAGCAGAAATTATACTGTTGTGAGAAAGTAAAAAATCCTGATATGAATAATTGTGGGTGTGGGAGTCCTGACATAATGGGTGTTTAGTTGTCAATTGGGCTGTGTTCTTACAGGTGAATGCCCTTTGGGACGAATGAGAGATTCATTTAGCCTTAATGAGTCTACTTATTTTTTGGCATGCCATTACTTACAATGATGGAAACATTTCTTAACCTTGAGACTGTAAAGGTCTCGAGAATCTCTAGTTAGCTTTCTTCTGGTGTAACTTGGCATGTACTTGTGATTAGAAAAAGTAAAAAGTAGAACAACTTTTGGCAATATGTGTAATGTGATGTCCATTAGGAGATTGATTCTTAACCCAAAGTAAGAAGACAAGTGAGTGACTGAGGACGCTTGGCAAACACTTGAAAAGAATTTCATTAGAAAGGGAGAAAAATATCTTTCCTGTTTTCACATCAATACAAACTGCATTATCTTATCTGTTGCTCCTTGTCCTCTGCCCACGCCATGCCCTCAACCCTCTATAGAGACTCCACATCTCCTGTCACCTGTCAATCAAATGACTGACAGGGACTTCTTTGGCGCTGTTAGAAACAATGTCAGTCGTCCTTGCGTTTTCAAGTTGTGTCCGCTGCTGGTTTCTTTGGCAATTGGCTTGTTAAGAAAAAAGGCGCTATGCCAAACAGAATTGGATTGATTGGAGGTCGATAAGTTGATTTATTTGGTTCACGTCTGAGCATTTGCACCATATTACCTACTGTTTATGTTCAACTGCTCTTCAGATTCAGTGATTAGCTTTTTTTTATGGGTCTGTTTTATTTACATTTCACTGAATTTACCATATACTGAAAATATTGCAGTGCTCATTTAATTAGGTAGATGTTTAAGTCCCCCTTTAATAGATTAAGATTTTTAACCATGTTCACATGTCCATAAGATTTTTTTTTTTTCCTACATTACAAGACACATGAGCAACATGTACCATCAACGTTATAGCTGGAGATTTCAGCTTGGCATTTGCAGAGCTCCACCTACAGAAAGGTGATGTTAGGCAACCCGTATGCACCATTTACTTGCTGGGCAGGGCTTAACAACTAATTTGCAAACTCAAATAAGAAACTAATATAGGTTATAGATGTAAGCAAAAATGAAGAAAAGAGTACAAACATAGAGGCTATTTGGTGTGCTTTTCTCTTATTGCAAAGACAGCAGACCTGACATGATTTTTTTTATGGCTATGACAGCACAAAATTAGATTATCTAAGCTTTCATGCCCTACCTAGCGATGTTAAACTACACCTGAAATGGATTTAGTTTATTTAGAGACATTGCAGTGTCACTTAAAAAATACCCGAGAGGACACAGGTCTGCAGGTGCTTCACAAATTGGACTGAAAAACTGCTGGGTTGTGCCACTAAAGTAATCATAAAGTCTGACATTATTTCAACCATATATCTGTACAACACCACAAGAACCACTGGCCCTGCCAGCCAACAAATAAGTTTATATTTTAATGTCTTTTCTTTTTGTTCTACTCTCTGTCACTCAGCAGTGAGTCTCCGGGCAATGGGGGCAGAGGCTAGCAGGCACCGAATCGCCACAGCTCAACCAGTCTTGTGGACAGTGATAGAAAGATAGAAAGTGAATGCATTACCACTCTGATACTTCTGCTTACATACAATATGATTAAGAAATAAGTTTTTTCTTTTTTAGAACCACTTTGTAGATCAAGCATGAATTATTATAGATTAATCCGGGACACTGCACAGCTTGGTAAACAGGGCAGTGTCATCTACTAGCGGGTGGAGTTGCTAGACATTGTAATTAGAGATGGGATTTATGGCTCTTTGAAGGGAGCAAGATCTTGAGGAGCCGTTCCTTTCATTTCATTGAATTTCATTCAAAAGACTGGCTCGTTCTTAGAATATCTCACAAAATTTCAAAATATATAAGAATGATAAACAATCAAAATATGTACCTATACAAAATCTACTATACAAATGAAAAACTTATAGGGAAATATAGATTAAAAAAAAGGATATATCTGAGCAGTCAGTGCAAATTCTAGTAAATGTGTTGGATAGAACGCACATTATTTGTTTCCGAACAATACTCTGCCTATAATTGCTTCACATAAATGGAGCGTGTTGGACATCAGACTTCTATGATGTCACAAATGTGATGAAGGCACTGTGGAAAATTTGTATATAAAAATGGCTCACAAATGAAAGGCTCACAGCTGTGACTCGGTTCCCATTGTTCATTTAAAAGAGTCGTTCAAAAGAATCGATTCGTTCATGAACGTCACATCTCCAGTTGTCATTTACCATCCATCTTGTATACCCACTTACTTCAATTCAATGTCTTTGGGGCTATCCAGCATGAAGTGGGGTATGCTTCCAGTTTACCAGTTCATTGCAGGGCCTCCACAGAAACAAATTAAACAAACAGCACACTGTGTTTGGACTATGGAAGGGAAGCAGCGTTCCCAGAGAGAATTCATGCAAGCATGGAGAGAACATCTATACCACCGTGTAGCCTTTGTCATTTACAAACACCAGGAATTGTGCAAATCTACGTCAGCATGATTTGTTCTTGTTGTTGGCTCTTGCAGACATTTGCTTTGTCCCAAAACTGTTGGAGGGATCCAGTCATCGATTTTAGGGTAATTGCTTGCGAAGAATATGCTTTAAACTGAAGGAATATTTATTATTGTAGGGGCATTTTGCTGACAGGTGGAGCTGATAGAAAGCAAGAGTGATATAAGATTAAATTCTCAGTTGTTCAACTTAATCTTCCCAAGCTCATGTTTCTATAAGGGTCAATGTAAGTTATTTGGTTTATCCCTTTCAAAGCTGAAGGAAGCAAACTATGAAGGGACTGTGATGGTAACCTTTGTAAGAGCAAATGTCAAGGAAATGATGGAAAACATTGAATAGACAAGAAATTTTGCGGCAGGGAAGACTGCAAATTATGCTGCTTTTGGGGAAAATGGATGTGATGCATGTGGCAGGAAGGTAGATCAAGCTGATGTTCCTCTTGCAGAGACAGAGAATTATCACAATCTGCACTTCAGTCAACCACCCCACCCCCACAGTTTCATTTGGGACAATCAAAATGATTGAGATTTATTCTTTTAATAGGACATTTTCCTTAAAGAATTAAATTGTTGTCCCCATGAAGTAGCTTCCCATCTCTCTTTCACATTTCCATCCCTTCCCCAACCAAGCTTTTTCACACACATCACAGCCTCTACCTCCGCCCTCCCTCCCTGCCTCTCTGTTTCTCATGAATGTCACCTCTACTGATGGTGGTTGCTGGAATTCACACACATACTCTCACAAGCGCTTGCTGACTTTGGATAGGAGGAGGAAGAGGAACAGGAGGAGGGGGAGGGAGGGGGGTTTGATGAGGACTGTGGGAAAGGAGAGTGCCATCCGAAGGCAGAAGAGAAATCTCTGTCTGTCTGTGTCCATGTCTCCGCTCTGTTCCTGGCTTTGTTCTGACAAAGACCGTCAGTGTCCCGTCTGCCGTTCCACCTCTGGATTTGAGTCGGCTGGATTACCACTTGGACTTTCCACTTATTATTCCATGCTACCACGATTAAATGGGAGGCAAAGTTGGACCTCCGTGGACAGCACAAATGGTGACAAACAGTTTGCTTTTTCTTGCGCTTTTAAGAGTTTCCTAGCATTCGAGATGATCTCACTTTTTTTCAGTAAAAGTGTTTTTATATGTAAAAAAAATTAGAGCTCCTTCTAATTGATTTTGTCTATTTATTGTACAGTAGGTTAGTTATTTTACAAAACAATATTTTGAACTTAGCTGGTGAGGTGCATTTTGATGGGAGAGATGAGTGGAAAAGAGAGTTAGAAATATGTGTCCATCTCCACCCTGTCAAAAATCAGTGGTTCCAACCTTACTCTTTATTTAAAACTGAAAATGTGAGTGAAGAGCTTTTTACGTGCTCTATCACAATCAGATTTTTATTTTTGGAAAGAGTAAAAGCTTTGCAGTGGACTACATGTGAACTTGCATCTCTCCAAGATCTTCATTCTCAAAGGGAGCCATCAATCTAAACTCTTCCCTGTTAACCCACTTAGTAGCCTGATCTCCCCTGTGGGGGGTTCTTTAAAGCATCCGTCCTACTCCAGTTTTGTTGAGGAAAGCAAAACCCAAACCAGCAAAGCAGGTACAGGGAAGGAAGACACCCCCCTCCCAAAGGTGAGAGGGGGGGAAGATGGCAGCTCTCGCCAGCTCTCTCATCAGACAGAAACGGGCAGTCAAAGACGATCAAGCCAACCGACCGGTAGCCAACAAGCGCAAGCCCTGTCCTAAGAGCAACAAGTCCCTGTGCCAGAAACAGATTCTGGTTCTGATCTCCAAAGTTCGACTTTGTGGGGGTAGAAAAGGTAGAATCGACAAAAGACCAGGTAAGTCCCTTACCCATCTTCCTTCTTGCTTGCTTTCTTGCTTATATTTGGTAATATTTTGGGGAAAAAATACAACCAGAAACTTTGCTTTTAATAGAATTAAAAATTTAAATAAAAAAATTTAAAAATCAACTGCAAATTTAGCTGTGGTAATGTCAAACTGCTAATTCAGTCCATCTTGTGTTACATAACATTCACATGGATGAACAAAATTATTTTCTTTCCTACTTTTTTTTAAGTATACCACAAATATATTTAGTGGATTTAGTGATGCCATTTTTTAACCTCTTTAACAAAAAACAGGGCAAAAAAAAGTACAGATCAACACTGTCAAGAATGAGGCACCACCCAGCATGGCACCTACTTTTTTGCATTTACCATTTACATGTAAAACCAACAAATTTAATTTTGAAGCCCCTAAAATCTTATGCCACGTCAGCAGTGGTTACATCAGACACTGCTTTATATAGTGTAAATAAAGCAAGTTGGAATGGCTTTTGTGAATATCGGAGCTGTTTCGCATTTAAACATAACATTATGCAGACCTAAAAGGACAATTAACTGTGAAATTAGCTAAAAGTCACAATTGCATGTTCCTGTGTCGACTTATCTTCATCAGGTTCTCTATGGAAGTAGAACCTCAACTCTGATATGAATTTTTAATTTTCTCCTCATAACTTGGACAGTTTTTTGAGGGAAGTGTGTTTTTTCTCTTAAAACTCAGATGCATCTCTCTTTTTGGTGTGACTAGTACTTTTTAATTATTTTATTCAAAATTAAATGAATGTTCTAGCTTATTCATGCTAAATTAATAAGGCAACTACCCTAAAGAGGAATTATGCAGAATTGCAGAAATGTTACAGAACAAACAAAGCTCACAGCAAGGCAAGGAGATGTGCACTGTATTTAATGACTGTGGTCTGTTTGTCTGGCTGCTTCTTTTATATTCTGCACAATAAAAGAAAACAAAACAGATCTGTGTTTCTAATACAACACTACAGGCTCCTATGTGATGTAACAGTAATATGAAACTAATATAGCTGCATTACTTGGAAAAGTATATTGGAAGAGTATGTTGAATCTGCTTTGGCCTAAACCAGACAATCCCTTGTTTTTATAAAACTGGCTGTAAGTTGTTTACATAATGATACCAGATGTTCAGCTGGAAATGCAGCGCCAAGGGGTTGGGGGGTGATGTGGACCTAAATCAAATAGCTCTAAGCTCACACACAGCTACATATTAACATAATGCTTTCATGAAAATGTCAACATTGTCCTGCTTTGTCCTAAGATGGCCTATGTGTTGTTTGAGCTGATGGTAGCTGTATAGTCTTTAGAGTTTGCATTTGGAGTTTATAATAATATTGAGCAACATTTGTTAAATGTTGAATGGAGAACTTTTCAAGATTATAGCACTAAAAATGTCCATTTTAATTGCATATTTTTGTTCTTTTCACCTAAACTTTAATAAAAAAAAATTTGAAGAAAAAGTAAAATTATTAAAAGCTCAACTCCCCTGAAGTTTCCTGGTTTTAATAATCTCACACTATAGCAGATTAGTTGATCATTCCTTCTGCCACTGACGTGGTTTTCACTGAAGCAGCCAATAAACAAAAGAATATTTTGTGGCACATTTCTTCATACATTTCTTTTTAAGTTTTGGGGTGCATAGGGTACTGGGATTGGGGAGGCTTGCCATTATTTTTGTCAATTAAAAGGGGACCCTGCAAAATAAGTTTGGGAACCACTGTTCTAGATCATAATGCAGATTTCATCCAGCATCATCTCACCACCCACTTCAATGGAATATCTTTCATAAAATCACCAGAAGTTATGACTGAAGTTTAACACCTGATTTTGAGAAAGAAACTCAGATAAAAACGATGATATGGCCAAAAGCTAAATTAGCTTATCATATAAGTGTAAGTCTTTGTGCAGCAGTAATAAAAGTCATACAATGCAGCGTTACCAAAATAAACAACTCTTAATCAACAAATACCATTGGCTATGTGTTTTACAAGTTTTATTCACTTCTTTTTTTTTACTTCAGATGACGACATCAGTTGTAATAATCAGTTCAGCCCCTGCATAGCTCAAGTATAAATCCTTTCTACCACCATTCCTATACTTTGTTAAACAGGTGCGCTCGCCTGATTTGTATCTCAGAACCTGTTCATAATTACCCTCATTACATTCATGGGCCCTAAACAATCAGCCTTGTGTATCCGATATCTTACCAGCACTAATGATTTTGAGAAGACACCCTCTTGTTTCCCATTGCTACTCTCACTGAATAGCTAAACCTGATCTATCTTCATAGATGTGTGCATAACTGTCTTAAGACAGCTTTCACAAGCAAACCTGATTAACAGGGGCGTAGCACAAAATTGTGTACACTATGTACAAACCATCTTGGTGGGCCCCAAAAGTGGACTTGCTTGATCGATCTCATGCATACTTTTCCAATGGAATAAGACAAAGATAATAAATGTGATCCTAGTTCAACTTCTAAATGGCAAAATGGCTTCTCTGGTCATAGTTCTGGTTTGTAGGCAGATACTCTTCTGCATTGCTCAGCCTCACATTGTCTTTCTGTTCCTCTTTTTTCTTCAATCTCCTCACTGCCTTCAGAGCAACCTTCACTTCCCATTTCTTCACTTGCATCTTCTATGCCACATGGAGGATAGACTGGGTAACAAATGTCCTCTTTTTGAGAGCTAAAAATGCGTCTGGCCAAAATTTCAAAATCGGAGCAGCCTTAAATATGTTTATATCAGATTTGTGTAGCATTTTACTCCCCACACTCGTAATTAACCCACTCTGTCAGACATTGAGCAACAGGAGAGGGAGGGGTAGAAGGCTGCAGCTTTAAGAGAGGCCAGAGCTACAATGATGTCACCTACTCTCGACCGCTCAGAACTACAAAACAACTGGACACAAACTTTGTGTTTTTGCAAAATAAACGTGCATGACTCTCCTTCCTGATAGTCTCCAATGTGCTTTGCACTTGTGGTGGATACATTCTGTGGTAGATAACCCATACAAACTTTTACCACTGAGATGTTTCACACCCTCATTTTCTTCACAGTTGTGACGCACAGCTTAATAATGGATAATAAGGGATCCAACTAGACGAGGTGTTTTGGACTGATGGTTGTGATGGTTTGGGGGACGAAGCTGTTCAGCAGTTTTAGATCAGTGTCCAAAATCTATAAAGCTAGAAAATGCAGAATTGTGAATATAAATTCATAAATGAACTACAGAAGAAATTCCCCTTTTCTTCTTTGTGGTGATGCATGGGAAGCTCAGTACATAACATGCAAAGAGGGATGCTGGAAGCTCTCATCAGTCTCATCAAAAAGACATAGGTTTCTTTCTTTTTCATTCTTTCTTTCTTTTCTTCTTTTTTTTTCTTTTGTTTTTGTTTAACAGTTTATTTCTCACATGGTTATGCACAAACAACTCAGAAATATACAAAACAAATCAAAAACACATCTTAAGGCAAGACCATGCTTGAAAAGGAGCAGGAAAAAGAAAACTTACATACCTGCCCCCTTTTTAAAAAAAACACAATGCACCAATAAATGATTTATCATTTTCTTGACAATACTTAACAGAAATACTCATTTATATATTACATAATAGCCGTCATTCAGCAAATTCATACGCTCATATGCTTTCTATATATATATATATATATATATATACATA
>JBAMHW010000017.1:4792979-4829878 GCA_037177495.1 Rhadinocentrus ornatus
TCTTAAACGGTGAGGCTCCAGTAGAGCACTACTCGGTTGCTTGTAATATATTAGTGCACTACTAGATGGGAGTAATTATTATGCACTGGGGCTTTTAGTCAAGAGAGATTCATACTATAGAGTATCCATGGCTGTAGCTCAGAAGAAGTCTACCAACAGGAAAGTCAGGGGATCGATTCCAGGATTCCCCCTATAATTTGGTTTGATGGCCTCAGGATTGGGTGTCTGATTTTTGCATATGATGTAGTTCTGTTGGCTCCATCAAGTCATAATCTCCAACTCATGTGTCTTGTGGGGTCTTGTGCACGAGTGAGGGAAGGATGGAGCCTGAGATCGAATTGCCACAGTGTCTGCAGTGATGTGGACTCTGCACTGGTCATGGGGAAGAAAGAGGTGAGCCAAAAGGCAAAGCTCTTGAGAAACTAAATTGTGAATACAAGTGGCCGAAATGAGCTTTCTCCAAAGGTTGGCCGGGCTCTGGCTATACCTCCAGTAGCAATCACCAATTCTGATTCCCATTTTATATCATCGGTATACGTACATATAGTTGTATATATTTATATATTATCTGTAAATAAAGGTTTCCATTTTTGATGAAAACCTTTGTTGCAGTCTAATAAATCTTTTTTTTAAACATACAAGCTTTTCAGATTTTCCTTCAAGCCCCATGTAAAAGTCTCTGGACTGTGGAAGGAAGCTGGAGTACCAGGAGAGAGTCCACACATAGGACATGCAAACTCCACACAGAAAGGCCCCCCCAGCTGAGGCTTGAACCAGCAAGCTTCTTGCTGTGAGGCTGTGGGGCTAACCACCACACAACCATGCAGCCCAATGCTAATGTGTGTTACTATAGTGTTATGCCAAATACTATTACATTCCGGTTGTGCACACATCACATACAGAGGTGCTGCTCTAGGAAAAAGTGTTTTGACATGAGAGATCATGCTTTATATGTGGGGTAAGGTAACATGTCATGAAAACCTATTTTCTCAATCAATTCCATTTTAAATAGCTGGACTATTTCAGAATCAAAAAAAGCTGTAAGCCCTGGAAGCACAGAAATGTGTTGCAAATGCAATATATGGGAATTAAATCAGAGGGCTGCCTCTCAGACTGAGTGTGTTCAAACCTCTGTATTTAGGTAGCAACCAAACAGGCAAAAGCCCTTTCGATGACTCAAATGTCTGGTCAGACATGCAATCCTATTTCCTTTTTTTTAGACAGTTCCTCATTTAAATCAGAGGATTTCAAATTAAACTTTCTTTTAGACACAATATCTGCTTCTTAAAGCTGAGTTATTGTTACATGACTAGCATTCATCAAATCTGAAGAAGCTTTAAACACGAGTGTCTAGACCAGGCAAACAAATAGTGGCTGATTGCTGTTTAACTCATCCTACAAATGTCTTTGGATTTCCAGCTTTGAATAACCCTTCCTTCCACAGGGGATCTAAAAAAATCTGGAGCCAAATGTTGATGAGGATATAAGTACAGCTGCCCATGTTTAGAAGTGGATGATTTGGTACATCCTCAAAATTTTGTCCAAGATGTACCTATCAGATTAAAACCACAATGTAACACGGTTTATTTCATCCTTTCCATTTTTTTATATAAAGTAAAACTCACCAGAGATGAAAACATTTGTTATGTATTCATTTTCATTTTGAGGGATTATCTAAGTTTGCGTTTGTACACTGAGGAAACTGAAAGTAAAGTCAGTGGGTAGGATGGGATGGGATGATGTAACTGGAGTTCGAGATTAGGAGTTGTCTCGTGAAAACATGTTCAGCTGTACAAAGCCGGCAAACAAAAGCCTTAAGTCTCATTCAAAATGAAGTGGGTGGGGATGTGTACACAAACACCCTTTTGTTTCCTGTCCTCCCAAAGATCCCACCGTAACCTCCAGCACATACCTGCTAAATTGAATCTGTGACTGCTTTCATTAAAGCTGACAAAGGTAGATTGAATTTACCTCTAACAAGAGTAAGACAGTGGGGTGGAGGACACCTATAGTGGTAATGATGAGAGGACAAGGTGAGGAAAATGTAAAGTGTGGGGAGGAAAGGGATTAGGGATTAGGACACGCTGCAGAAAAAAAGTACTCTGAAATCAAAAATCAGAATTGCATGTACAAGAAGTTACTAAGCACATCAGTGAAAGCATTTCAAATGGCATCTTAAAGAAATCACATGGCTGTGATCAAATTAGCAAAAACCCAGTTTGACAGTGCTTTGGCAGCCTTCACATCATTCAGTACATTTCTATGTGATGACGTTTAGATTGATAAAATGCGACTGATATTATATGGGACACACCAGAGTATGCACTGACAGCTGTCGGTCCAACAATCTCTCCGTACAGCTGCTTGAAGCTCTTCTGAATCGAAAGCCTTGGAGTGATGGATGAGGCTTATCAGATTGAGACTTTTTGGTTAAGTGCTCTAATTTCTGTTTTAAACTGTATATAATTATGTTAAAGAAAAGTACACCCAATTTCATTTCTGATGTGGCATATATCAAAACATAATAGCAATCATCAGTCTGGGAGTGGTTAATAAAGTCCTCTCAAAACAATTTGGAGTTAATCCAAAGACCGTGGTGGGATGAGTTCAACAGCAATCAACCACTGATCTTTTGTCTGGTTTAGATTTTTTTTCTTGTAAATTTGATAAATGTTCATTTTATATTGATGTCCTAATTAATATTGAATTTAAGCAAATAAAACATATTTAATAGAATTCCACCTCAGGATTGATGCGAAATGTTCTTCATTTTTCACATGACTATAAATGTTTTAAGGCCAAAGAGAAAAGACCACTGCTGTTTTGGATTTAGTCTAGTCTAATCAAAAATGTGTGGACACTTAAAGGCAGAAACTAACTCTTAAAGCATGAACAGTGACAACGGAACAGAGATTAAATTGTGATTTACACAATGTCATAATTTTCCTGTCTGTTTTCTGTGCCTGTCTTTTCTTTTTAAGAGCCAACTTCTTTGTGTGTATATCTACATCTACACATTTCAACACAAATGGGGCATGTATATGTATCAAAACTGTATCAGCAAAAACTTAAAATCTCCAAGTATTTGGCTGAAAATTGATGGATTCCCTCCTCTAGTAAAAAGCTGCCATTAAAGCATCTGAACTCATGCTTACTCCGTGTGTGAAAATCTCAGGGTCGAAGTGCATCAATGAGTAAATCAATGCAAGTTGAAATTCTGAATCTTTTCTTGTTTGTCACTGTGCAGAACTTACGGGTGTGATCGTGACACTTTCTGACAGAGGTCTGAACCCTAAGGGGTGCAGAGGATGCTGTTCTTTGTTTGTGCTGCATATATTAAAGTGGCTATTTGTGTCCTTGCTGGAGGGTCCATGGAAGGAAAGGTAGGGTGAAGAGACTTGGCGGTCACGCTCTTGTACTTTAGTGTTCATGTAGTTCATGTGAAGCCAAAAATGACATTTCAAAGAGAAGAAATTAAATTGCATGCTATAATGTTGCTGTTGGAGCTGAGAAGCCCTAGGATAGTGCTGCCCCACATCACTCTCACTCCCCTGAGCTGAGTATGTTGCTAACTGTCACTGATATGTTCCTGTTATAATGCTAATGAAGCACATGTGTGATTATTGAATGTGTGTCAGTGAAGCAATGAGAGTCCTATTTGCTCCAGCTCGTGTTTGACATGCTCTTGTCAGCACCATTAATAAGCTGCAATAACTCCACTTCATTTATGTGAACTGCTGCAATTGTCACGTTAAATGATTTATGAAGCCTTGAATTCAAATTAGGAGGTCATTGTTGAAGCTTCAAGTGATGCAGAGCACCTCCTCCACTCCTGTTTTATCTGTAACCTCACCCCATCCTGCAATCCCTCTTCGTCCTCCTCTGCAACATAATTTTTTCTGCCTCCCTCAGACTTGTCACGCTGTGCGTCTTTATATCACTCCGTCATTGCCCTTTACTGTCGCTGTCCTTCTCTCTTTTATTTCTGGACAAACATTCCTCAGAGATGTCTGCTAGTGTAATTTCTTCCTTGCTTCTATCCCCCTATATCTTCCTATAAGGTTGATAATTACCAGCAGCACTGTAGAGCTCATGGCCCAGTTTAGAAAAAGGAAAAAAAAGGGAGGAACCACATTCTTCTCTTTGACACAGAATCAAACTACCTACAAGAGACAGATGTCTTTATACACACACACAAACACACACACACCCACACACATATATATATAAATATACATATATATTTATATATATCATGCAGAACAGATTAACATATGCTAATGCATGTGTGTATACATGCAGCATGCATGTATACACAGAGGGAGTAGCAGAAACTGAAGGAGACTTTGATGAAGAGGTAAAGGAAGTGTCAGGGAACCCTATATTATAGCAATACAAGCCTTAGAAAACCCCGTCTTGTTTGGTCAAAGCAGAATAAAAGGACGTCATGCCCTTGGCTGCTCAGTCATGTAGGCCCTTAGTAATTACCTCCAACTTTATCAAGAGCTGTGCTACAGGGACATCAGCCAGCACTGTGTTCAATGCCAGATAAATACATTAGTGTAATGATAACAAAACACTGAGACATACATGATGCTGATTAGCAATAAAACTCAATCGCTGCTTATTTTTCAGAGCAATTACATTGCAGTGAGGGGTTTAAGTGTCCTTGATGGCTGCCATGAGGCAAGAAGTGATTACCTTAGGTTTTTATGTGCACTGACCTGATTTGCACAGAGACGCACATAATTGCTGTGTGAACGTTTGTATCGTAGGGCTAGGCGCCATTCTCCCCCTGGTGATTTCCAAAATGATCATCAGCACTGACTGTAAATTGATGAGGGGCATCCCTGTGTAAATCCTGCAGAGGCTTCTTCTGGGCTTAAGGGCAAGCTCAATTTAAAAAACCAAATACTCATCGTGTTATTTTTTAGAAAATGGCATATTTGATGCTGCCATATCAATATGCAAATCTTAGCTGAGAAATTAAGAGTGGCAAATGTTGCACTTACATTTCAGTGCATGCATTTTTTTGAGAATTTTTAATGTTATATAAAGAACTTGCTTGTAGTGAAGTCCGGATGCAGTGTCTATTAAAAGCCACATCCCATATGATACTCTTTCTACACACTTTCTTTACTGCTTGTTGGCTGCAAATTACATTTTCCCTCATGTGTGAAGAGGTCACTTGGATACAAGCCTGCTGATGAGTCAACATGTTGTCAGGTGCACTGACAACAACTGTTTGTAAATGTATATAAACAGACAGGGAGCTCTCTTTGACCCACACACCACTGACCTGGATCAGCAAATGTTTTCAGTCACTCAAACCCACACGTGTCCCAGGAGCAATGAATGTAGTCCCACACATCTCCTCTCGAAGGGATATACTCGGGGCTCGGTGTGTTGCTGCCATATTCTGTCAAAATCATAGGAGGAAGACATAGATGTGGCATTTTTCTGGCACAGTTTGGTTTTAAGCAAATCAATACAAATTTGTTCTGAGGGATCACCTTTACCATATGAAGACACACTTCTATCCTGATAGATTAGAGTACTTGGATCCTAATTAAATGATTTGTGTTGCTTTTTACAGCTAAATACAATGTCAGTCAGATCAAGTTTTACTTCAAGAATTGTTCAGGAATCAGCCCTGATGGGAACACAACACCCGGGTTGACATGTTTATTTTGTGTTAGAGTTGGGGTTGAAAGAGTGGAACGGCTCTTTTTTTTTTTTTTTTTTTTTTTTTTTTATACAGAGGCACGTTTATTTAAGCTCATATAAAGGTACTGACAATACAAGCAACAACTTGCAGATTAAAATGTGATGGGGCTAAAGAAGTGTGTGAATTATTTTAATTAGGACATGGTTTATTTATTTTTTAACTGCATGTTATTTTATTTGTGTTATTTATTTATACTTTTAATCACATGTTTTACTTCTTTTATTTATTTTATACCTTGGGTTTTATGGAGCATTTTTGTATTTTTATTGACACCCTCTGGAAGCCAATCAACCCTTATAATTAGCCCAATGCGAGACAGGTGTGAGCAGTTTTGAGGGGATTTAGGCGGAGCCCATAGAGTGACGGAGAGACAGAGAGAGAACAAGGCTGAGCGAGAGAGAGACGACTGGGAGGGGAGTCAGCGGCCGAGGCCGCGAGGTGTAGAGAGCATGGGCGGCCAGATTGTGTTTGGAACGTGATAATTGACCCAGGATCCATGGTGCAGCCACTCAGCTCCGGGCCGCAGGTACTCCGTGTCGGCCTGGAAAAAGCATGAGTAAACCTACCAGCATTAATGTGTACCTGAAGTGAGACGCCGGCTGCGGGGCCTGACGGAAGGGGCGGGGGAATCCCCCTTGTGAAACAGGGGACTGCTACATAAGTGTTTCCCTTTTTCTGCAGGTGTTACCAACTCCTCGGTAAGAAATGTAGATATTGGCTGTCCCAAAACTCGCTAGAAGTCGCTAATTAGCATAATCAACCTAGTACATTTAGTAATAATGGATGCTGCCATAATGTGAGATTTCGTGAAAAAGGCCAAAATTATTAAAAAGACAACCTAAAAATGTTTAGAACAGCAAAAATAAAATTATAATTATTATATTTTCTTTTTAGTTGTTTTTTTTTTAAGTGTATTTTGTTTTTTAATTAATCTGGAAGTGTCACTACACTTAACTTTTAAAATATTTGTGTCCACACTTTTCATTAATAGACATTACTCTGACGGTAAGCCAGTGCAGGATCGTCCAGCACCAGCTTAGTATGTTTTATTTTCAGCCTGGTCATGAAAAAGAGGTGAACATCGTCAGCTCTGAATGCAGCCGGGGGTTCGCTTCTGCCTTAACCATGGTAAAAGTGCTTTTGAACGGGGAGGGGGATCCGCATAGCACCCACTTCTCATTGGGAAGAATAAACTACATCAATTCACGTCAGTCTCCAAAAGTCTCCAATAACACCAAAAAAAAAGTCGCTTGATTTTTTGATTGTTGCTTTTATTTAAAAAAAAAAAGAGGGGTCTGAAAACTCGCTAAATATAGCAACAAAGTCACTAAGTCGGCAACACAGGCTCTACGACATAGAAGAGGCACATGGACAACTTTGATCGACTTAACCTCACTATGGGACAACTGATAGCTCTCACTTAGCCCCACTGAGGAGGTTTAATGTTGGCGTTGCCAAAAATTTAAACTCACCTAATTATTTCAGGAAGTCCTAAGAAATTATGGTGAAACCCATCCTGTAAAATGTATCATAATGACATTTCTTCTGGCTGTTGCAACTTTTTATCCTCTGGGAGGGAATGGTATAGTTTGTGGAAAGTTTCTTATTACATTGCAGCCCCCAATGTACTGAAGATAAACCTGGTAATAATGGCGTGTGGAAAAGTTTAATTGACATGTTTAAGGAAGTGTATCCATGTTTGAAAAAAACATTTAACCAAACTGCTTAAAATTAATAGATAAATATGTACTTCTGTCTTTCCATGTATATAGTGAATGTAGCAGTTGTTTGTAGCAAGAAAAAGCACTACCCAAAAAGATTAATATCCCAGAATTTTACTTGGATTGTTTTTTTCCCACTGCAATATACTCTATATATTCTTCTTTAATATTAAATCTGCTTTTTAAGAGTTTGTTGTTTGAATCCAAGAATTCCCTAAAATACCAAAATCACCACACAACCTTTGAGTCAGTTATCTTCTCTGATTCATCTTGTGAAGCTGCAGACTATGTGCATGTCCTCCTGATGCAAACACAGGATTTTTGCTTATTTAAACAACTTTGTTTGCTTTGCTAATCCAACCAGTGGTAGACTGCTGTCACAGTGTGTCACTATCTGTCAGTATGCTCCTCTAGGGCTCATAATGGAGGAAAAAGTAGACTTGTCTAATAATGTCTGCACTTTCTACTTTGGTCATTGAATTTTTTAAAAGGTTCTGTGCTAATTTGAACTCTATTCAATTCAACTGAGCTTTATTTACAGTGCCAATTCAAGACAAATCAATCTCAAGGCACTTTTAAAGACAGTTCAATTATTGCAATACATTTATAATTTAATTTAGAAAATCTAGTATGTATTCTACATTAGTCTAGTTTAGAATAACTGTCCATATAGGCCATATTAAAAAAATAATAGTTGCTTAGCTAAAGAAGCCAGTGGACTGCATTGAATTGTATCTTTGATTCAGTCGCCCATCCTTAGCATGCATGGGGCTGTGAACAAAAGTGGAAAGGAAAAACTCAGACATGGGAAAGGCGGCCATCTGCCTCAACTGGTTGGATGACTGAAAAGAGGAATCAACAAGCACCACAACTTTAAGCCAGATATACTTGCTTAGAAAAAAAAACTCAGGTTAATGACATCAACAATTACATACAACATTCATATATGAAAAATAAAGAATGAAGACAAAACAGTACAGGTAGCTGTTCAGTGCATCATGAAAAATCCCCCAGCAGTTTAAACCAATAGCAGCATAACAAAAGAGATAATGAAGGGTCATCCATGCCAGCCCTATCAGTTTTACAAGATGTCTGTGATGTCCAAACTGGGAGCTGTTAAACAAGAGAAGGCCCTGATAACTGAAGGCTCTGTCTCCCATTCCACTTTTTAAACTTTAGGAACCACAAGTAAGCCTGCAGGCTGACAGCAAAGTGCTCTGTTGGAAAAATATGGAACTATAAGATCTTTAATATACAATGAAGATTGATCATGAAGAGCTTTATATGTAAAGCATTTTAAATTCAGTGAAGCAATAAAACAACTTTCATACTGAGTAAAACATCAGAGAATGAGAAAAGATTGGTTTTAAGAAGATATTTAAAATTGGACATTGAACAGGCCTGTCCTGCAGGGGCAGCGAGTTTACAGGTTAACAGGAGAGCCAAACAATATATGCATTTAAGAACATTCATATGTGTACACATTAACAGACTTGAGCTCATACCTTAGCAGGTAAAGTTACATTCACCCATGTTGCGGCTGCTTGGCTGCTAGCCTGCAACTGCTTCCTAACCCAAGAGTAAAAAACTCAATTCATGTCTTCCACATAATAAAGAAATCCTACACATAGGGCAGGGGTGTCCAAAACTGTACCTTGAGGGACGCTGTCCTGCATATTTAAGATGTTTCCTGCCGCAGCACCCCTGAATCAGATTAATGGGTTAACATCCTCGGGCAATATCCTTGACAACTAGTTGTTGAGGAGAGCCATTTAATTGGAATCGTGTGTTGGAGCAAGGAGACATCTAAACCCACAGGATTATTATAGGGCATATATTACATGTTTTCAGAGGAAACATTGTATACTATTAGCACCTTTTTTAAAAAGAAGGTAAACCAATGGCTAACTCATCATAGGGTTTCAACAACGCGACTTGCATCAGTCGATGGATTTCTTCGACAGACGTACCCAGCTTCCTACTAATGCAGCTCGTTCTTTACTTCAGCTGTGAGCTAAGAAAAAAAAGTCTCACTTCTGTTTAAATCATCCAGTATTATCATCTTTTTTTCTCTCTAAATCTCTTTGATTTGTTGCATCACCTCAGGAACCACATGTCAGAGTGGGAAAAAACAAAAAATTCTAAATACTCCATTGCTGTTAGTGAGACGTTTGGGAAACCTCGTGAATTTGAGTTTTCTTTTTTTCTTTTTATTTTTTGATGGCATTTTAACTATTCAACTTGTAAAGCATTTAATTAATAGGTTTCACATTGAGTAGTTTTTCTGCTTCACTCTGAGACCGGTTTGGCAATATTACATAGCTGAAACAAGGTAGTCCTAAAAAGTTGTTTTAGATGCAAGTCAAATGACAGATCCTGGTCAAAATAAACTCCAATGTTTTCATTGTAGTATACTAGATGCCCAGGTAATGCCATCCAAAATAATTACATAGCTAGACAGCGTTTGGTGCACTGCTCCAAAGATCACAATCTTTCCGAATTAAAAAGGAGAAAATTCTGTGATCCAGGCCTTTCTGTCTTTGAGACATTTTCAGTAATCTGACCAACTGATTGGTTTCATCAGGGATCATGGATAGGAATAGCTGACTATCATTTGCATGAAAATGAAAATGTATGCAATGTTGTATGATCTAAAGTGTGTACTCCATGAAAAGTATTTACTCTAGTATTCTAGTGTGAAGAAGACTTATCATTTACATGAACATACTACACTCTATTGGATGTATATGTTTTAGTATCCTCTTGCAATTAATTTATTCCCAATATGTAGATTGAGATATACTGATCAAATTGATACAGAAATATTAATCCTTAGAAAAACCTTCTTGAGCATTCTGGTTGAGATGGAGTCTAAAATGTAAGTTGATGGTTTAAATTTTACTATTTTTCTCAGTACATTTTTCCTTTTAACTTTTCTCATACTCAGGAAATTAACTTTAAGTGTCATAAGGATACCTTGTTTGGGAAGACGGATGCCATCACAGGCTTCAAAAAGGCTGATCTATTTTTGAGATTGCAGAGATGTTGATATGTAGAATGAAGACAAGGGCACTGATAAAGCTGGATAAGTCTAATAAAATAAATTTCCATTTGGATTATGAGAAGAGTAACACAGAAATAAATATAAAGTAATCAATAAAAACATCAAATTAATGGAAAAAATTAAATCGCTTGCATGTTAAATAACATATGCTACTCAACCATGACACCATTGGTATGGGTGTTTCACCAATGTGGAATCTGTGGTCTACTATGTTTTCCTTTGATAATGGAAATGCTCCTGGAATTGTTGGGTTTAAACTTCATTCGAGCCCATGTTATGTTCTCGTGAATCTTTCCCAGCAATCGCTTGGTGCGTGGGATGGTGCAGGTCAGGGTGATTAGATCATCCATGTAGGCACAGACAGATGGTAACCGCTGTCCATCCTTAAGATGTTTACCTCCTACAACCCACTTGGATGCCCAAATGATTACTTCCATCGCCATGGTGAAGGCTAATGGTGAGATGGTGCACCCTGCCATAATACCCACTTCCAGTGATTGTCATGATATTGTGTACTCTGATGTTATTATGCAGAACTGCAAATCTTCAAAGTAGTTTCTAACCAGGTCCGTGATGTCCTTAGGCACATGAAAAAGATCCAAAGCGGAATTAAATAAAGGCGATTAAACATGTTTTTCATATAAACTTCTATTCGGAAATACTACTTTCATTTAAATGCAAAGGAGAATACTTAAATTCCAAATCATTTAATTCTGAATGATTAATTCCGAATTAATTAACCATGGCCATTGTACAAATGAGAAATGCTGGATCCTGGTGATTCAAAACCACCTGGGAAACATTCACAGAGCTAAAAGGCAATGCTTTTGTAAATAATTACTATTAACCTAATACCAGGTGTCAGACATTGGCATCAAACCACCTCTGGCTTTTGTGTGTTTTAATGTATTTATATCTGGGTATTCTATTTTATCTATTTATTTGCTTTCATTCAATCCTATTTATGTATTTTTTTGTTATTTATTTCTTATTTCTTGTCATTTGTTGCTTTTTAATCATTGTTTATTCACTTATTTATATATTTTTAAGTTACACTGCGATGGACAGGCAACTTGTGCAGGGTGTACCCTGTCTCTTAACTACTTGGACAGGCTCCAGCTCCCCAAAACCCTGAATTGGAATAAACAGCATAAAAATGAATGAATGAAAAGATTAATGAATTAATTAAATCGTACTTTATTAAGTTCTATTCTTTTTGTTATTTTTGCAGTTTTTTCCCTGTATTCATTTGTTTTTGTTTTGTTTTTGTTTTTATTATTTTTTTTTATTTTTTTTATTGCAATTCAATTCAGATGTTAAGGAGTTAACAGTCAAATTAATGCCCAAGTTATCAAAATAGCGTTTTCTGTCTTATTTAGTAATACAGACTGCTTGCTAAACAACAGCAACGCTGACTTATTTATGAGTGCAGCTGCTCATCTTACCATTGCAAATAAAATGTCATCTAATTCTCTGATGTCTGGCACAATCACTTAGCCTTTGATTCACTTGGAGCACTTGCAGGTCAATTTAAGGGGCTCTGGGATTGGGATTTGTCCCTGACACTCAGGGTTCCTCTCCGTTAATAGTATGTGTTCTTATGAATGAGAAAGACTGTAATGTGTCTTTCATGTATAAATACCTTTTTGTTACTGTATCTACAGTATGAAAATGTTGCATATGTTATGGATGAACTGGGGCAAAATAAAATAGCCTGGCAATTGAGCATAATAGCCTTATTATGTTGGTATGCCACTGGAACATAAGACTGTCAGCAAAATAATAAAATGTTAGTAGCCTGATATACTGTCCATAGATTTTCATACAGCCTAGGGCCTCATAGTGCTATGAATATGGTCACAATGGCTACAGCAGGATGAGAATAAGTTTGATCATAAGCAGTTTTTTGTTCTTGTTTTATCAAGGTTAGTCAGCAGCTATGTTCTATGTCTCCGTTAACTGAATGTAAAAAAAATTATCTTAGACTGCACTTTCACTTCAGCTCTGTTCAAATTTGCTGGACAATTGAACTATATCAAAATTCCCACATCCCACAGCATCCCACTTGAAAAGCTTGTTTCTTGCTTGTAAAATTCTAAAAACCTGCTAATCAATTTAGAGTTGCAGACCACAAATATTTTTTTACAGTTGATTAATCTGCTGGTTATTTTTTCCCATAAATAATTTTGTTGTTTTCTTGTAAAACTGTTCTTTTTCTTATCACCTGTCCAGTGAGTTGAAGGGCAAAATACTGGACAGTTGTGATGTTTTTGCTGGGAGCATGCTTTTATTTAGTTTGATCGAGGTCACTTTGTTTTGAAATTTGGATTTCTGTGCGAGACCCATCCTGGTAATTGAAGGAATACTTTAGTGCTCCTTAAGTAGAGCACTGGAATTTGGATTGCAGCCATATTGCACAACATGTTTATTAAATTTCAATATTAAATGTAATTTAGCATTGAACACATGCTGCCATCACTTTTCATGAAATTACGGTGTCATCTCATCTTATGTGCCCCTACTTTCCTCTGCTCACTTCTCTCCTCCCTGATCCTTCCATTTCCCTGTCTCCCTCTTCCATCTCTCTCTTTTGGATTTGTGGAAACAAGTAATGAATGGTTCCCATGCTCTGATTGGATGATATATCTTGTTATTAGGTGGAATGATAGCAAGCCTAACTCAAAGGGTATGGAATTGGAAAAGGGAAGAGAGAAATAGACAGTTTGAGAATAGAAACTTGTTGAAATGTTTCGACAAGCACCTTTGGAGGAGAAAGGATGGGGGTTGCTGCAGATGCATGTAACAATGGGAGTAGGTCACAGTTTCACTGATGTTTCAACCCTGGCACATTTCCTCTGAGAAATAGTGCTACAGATCTCATCCTTGTCTCCCCTGCCACTCTCTGGCTCTCTGTGCTGGTCCAAGAAAGACATGCAGATTGCGCAGTGCCCTAGGTCATTCCCTGGAGAATGTGTGTGAGGGTATGGAAGGAGTTTAGGGAGGGGGAACTCCTAGATGGCCCATAGTCCTCTGGAGGCTCCATTCTAATTTTCTCCATCAATGTTTTATCTTCCTTGTCATTGCTTTTTGACTTATGCACGATAAGCCCTGAGTATTGAAATTGGACGTTGTCATCTGTTTTCAAATGCTAAGAGAATGAAGCTAAAATGACACCTTAATAACATGTGGAAAAGTTAACTGACTTTGTATGGTAATCTGTTATTATTATATAATTATACTAAAAGCCATTCTGGCTTCATTGTTAAAATTGGTTGGCTTTATAATTTATGCAATTAGTGTAAATAGATGCATTTGACATTTTTAATTCTAAACTTTGGCATAATGTCTAATTGTTACATATTCCTAGCATTAGGTGTATCAGACTGAAACGAGCATCCTTTAATTTACCAATTTAATTGTTCTCTCCTACAGTGAAATATAACGTCTTTTTTCTTTATCACAAAAATATACATACATAAAAGTATTTGTACAGTTATTCATAAAATGTGTAAAGTGTTTAAAGTTTGAAGGTCTCTCCTCTTCATTAAAGTAATGCTGTTAAAGATGAATATTCATCTAATACGCCATGCATCCTGGTTTGGAAAAAGTTTACATAGGTAATTCACTTTTTTTTGTAGTAGTAGAAGTAAATTCAGGAAAATAAATATGAGAGGCTGTTTTGTGTGTGTGCCTTTTGTCTGTGGAGCAGGACTGAAATAAACCACATAAAAGGTCTACTGGTGCTGATAATAAAGTTTTATTGTTAAAGAAAAACTATTTAAAATTTTATTGTATTGCTTCTATTTTTAATCCAAGCTTATCTTCCACTGTCATTGCTATTTTCTTGGAAATCCACTAAGGTTTTCCTCATGTTAAGGGACGGAAACCCTCCGTTCTACATATGAATAATTACTGCTATCTCCATTCTCTCTACACTGAAATCTTTTAATCTTTTATAAATCAAGAAGTTAAATAGCTTTTTATCAGATAATACTTTTCTTAGGAATGAGATTAGGCTGTAGTATGTGTTAGTTACACATTATATTATTCAACCCTAAGTAAGTAAATGACACTGTGCAACTTTATTCATATCCAAATTATTTAGATCACAAACTGCTGTTGCAGAGACATCTTTTTATATGGCTCTGAAAAGGAAACATGCACCAGAAAGAATCCACTGTGAAAAACATCACATCAGCCTCTCTGACAGCAGCGAAGGTGTTTTACAATAGGCCCAGCTTATTTCCATTGATGAAAAGTCATGTCAGGGAATAAATCCAACCAAACTTGTACTGATGACATAGTTATTTATACAGTGGCACCCTCTTCTCTCACTTTAAAATAAATAAAGATTTTGTAAAATTTTTCAGGAACTGCAACTTTTATATTGGAAATTCAAATTTGGTCTAAATGCATAAGGTGAAGAAAATACCATAATGTCAGAATTAAACGTTGTAAAGCAGCTGATCCTACGACTTTTTTGGATTTAAAAAACTGAAGAGTTTCTTGCAGATATTCATACATTGGCTTCAAATGTGCATATGAATAAAAAAAAAATAAAAAAAAACACTAACCAAATTAATCTATTTGAACAGTTTTCTATTGCTAGTCAGAAAGAAAATTCTATAATGTTAATTTTTTCTGTGATTCTACTGGGATTTGAGTTAACACATTCTGTATGTTATGCTGTTATACTGTTTCTAATCAATGCAGACAGACTCACCAAAAAACATTAATTGATCTTTAGGGGAGAAAAATTCCCATGTCACAGTTTATTGCTCAGATTCAATGGGTGACACATCCAGACTGCAGCTAAGTCGGTTGAATGGCCCAAATTTTTATTACTATCAAGTAGAGGTGTAATGCCACATGCATCTGTATTTGGATTTTTTGGTACAGAACGCTTGGTTCAGAACAGGTTTTCCGAGTTCCCATGGGAAGAGTTCTCATTGCCTTGCGGCGGTTTTTATGGCTAGCAACAGTTTTAAGGGAGAAACCACAGCTTAAAGACCCTGTTCTGTCATTAAAATCAACTGTTTGGGAGAACTTCGGCTTCCCAATGAAGGATGTAAATGCACAAAAGCAAGTGAATAAGAAAAAAACAGTCTGCCAGACTTGTGTTGAACTGTGTTTCTCTGTCGAGATCCATTCCTCCCAATGGACCTCACTGACATCACACTGTTTCTTTATGTCACCACATTGGGTGGCAAAAAGCTAGCTGGGACCCACTCCTGCTATAGTCACTATTAACTGTTTCTCATCAGGGATGACGCTGGCAGGCTTAATACTTTCAAAACCAGTTCAGCACTTATGTGGTAAAGTCAGACAGCGACATATTGGAAAAAAACATGTCCTTGTTGGTGCTCAAAATCTGTATGATTTTCCAAACTCCTGGTAAAAAAAAAACAAAAAAAACTCTATAACATCCAACTGGCGGTGAAATTGCTACCAGATTTACCTTACCATGACATATTATCGACAGTCACACTTCACAGGGGCAGAATTAAAAGCATACAAGTCAGATTAGAGGCTTATAAATATTTCATGGCAGGATGGGTATCAGATCTTCAGCTGTGGAAAGTGCCCCAAACAAAATATTTCCTCATAAATGTAAAAATTAGGCATTTTCCAGTGATATATTTAAGAGTTAACATTACAATTACTGTGACAAAACATTGCTATTTAAAGACTGTTTTGTTTATTTAGACCACAACGGAAAATAGATGTCCAACTTTTCGTTAACACTGAAAACTGTTGTCACTGTGGTGATCCATGTTGGAGGTTGAATTTGTCAAATGTCCAACCAGTTTCACCATGGTTGCCTTTACACTGTGATAAATGTTTTGTTTATTTGCTACTTCACATAAAACATGACTTACGTATAAACTTATTATTTGACTGTCCTCCCAGTTACACATGAACAATTTTTTTGTATTTCTTGTTGAATGAACAAGAATATCTGTTCAAGAACTGAATGAATGAACAAGACCATTTTAAAAATTTAATGTACTTCGTACTCTTCTTTTTTTTGCTTGTTGTGGTCTTTCAAACTTTTCCAGATCATTCTTTTTGCCTTCTTTTCTCAGGAGTTCAGACAAACACAAAGATGGATGGGACATAGGGACAACAGGGTTGTCGCACTTTTACCTAAGGGAAGACGAAATTAGCCATTATAACCCGTTAACAATAGGCTTATGTGAAGTACTTGGTCCTGGTGTGCAATAACGTTAAACCACTGTAGTTTGCTGCATTTTATAATGCATTGTCTTATTTTTCATACTCAAAATTGGGGCAGCCCACCATAAGTAGACTTTTTGATAAACTTAAGTGCTCGCTACACAGCTGAGAGCTTTTTGGCAGTTTTGAATTATCTTGTTTGATGGCAGCAACCCATTTAGCCTGTCGTTCAGGGTCAGTATTCAGTCTATAAATTAAAATCTCATTCTTGGGATGTCGATTGCAACATCCAAAAGCACAACACGCATGTACCATCTTTTTTTTTTTTTTTAGGCAAAAAGCTAGCTGTAGACCTGAGCCCCATAGCAACGTATTAGTCCATAGCCCCACCCCGCTCTACATGTGGATGGAAGCAATCTCTATTTATGCCATATTATTTAATTTATTGAAGAATTTACTGAAATCAGCAATGTCATTAAACATTTTCCTGTTTACACCAAAGTTAAACAGTTATGTTTTGCATTTGTTCTCTTACTTTACCAAAAAAAAAAGTGTGATTTTGGCGTACAGTTACACCCGTACTGTTAAGCCATGCTGTTGTAATACATGATAAGTGGACTTTGGAAATGGTAACATTGAAAAGGGCAAAGCTTTCTCTGATAGAGAAGTCTAGGTGGCAACAAAGGTTGGTCCAAAAATTTGTTTGCTATGTAGGTCAGTTTATTTTGATTTAATTAATTTCAATTCAGTCCTAAATTAGCTCAGGGTCAGGAAAGATAGTGACATTCCTGCATCTTGCTTAAGGACGTGCTTCTTGGTACATGCCATAGAAAAGTTTTAGACTGGATTGTTTAATTTATTGCAGTGAAAGCACGAGTTCACTGACTGGTTTTCAGATATATTCCTGAGACCATGCAGTGATTTCCATATTCAGTGCCACCCAATGTGTCAAAGACCATAAATATTCTAAATTCTAAATACCTCAGTCTGGAGTGCAGAGATTTCTCTGGATTTTTTCCCTTGATGTTGCTTTTCTGTGCCCCCCATTGCAGAGCCACAGTTGAAAGGCATCGTTACCCGGCTGTACAGTCAGCATGGATTCTACCTACAGATGCAGCCTGATGGCACCGTTGGCAGCACAAAGGATGAAAGCAGTTCATTTTGTGAGTGTGTTTGTTTTTATCTTGTGCCTGCAGCATGCTTTTCTTTGACCCTGTTTGTTCAGTTTCATCAGATTAAGTACCAATATTGAATGCATGTACATAACCTAAAATGGGTAAAACCTGCAGTTTTCATCACCATATAGATGATGAATTGAACGATTCATTCAGTCATTTGGAATCAAATCTCCAATTCTGGGAGATAGTGATGCACCTCGTGTATGGAACTAAATAGAGCCATGGCAGGCCCAAGCCTGTGCTATGGGGCCTCAAGGCTGAGGAATTACAGGAAAAAGTTAGGATTTTGGTAGCTCACCTGTCAAATTTGCTTTAATTAACGCTGTTATTTTTATATTTAAGTAGGAAGGACCATCATGTCAAACTGGCTGTCAAACTTTAGCAATTTAGTGTCTCCTCACTCTAGTATAGAAATGATTATATTGCAGAAGCTGACTCTGATTGGATCTACAACTCACTATATAAAAGTTATTAACTAAAACAGCATTGACAGTGACAGTGGTCCTGTTGAAGGGATGTAAATCCAACTTGACCTTTTTAATAAAGAAAATTTAGTTTGTTGTGCAGAACTGATGCAGTTCTGTCTTTACATCACTGTCAGTATCATTTGTTTTGTTTTTCCATCATTTACCTTCAAGACTTTATTTATCCACCAGCATAATATACTAGTGAGACATTTTCAATGTTTTTAATTAGTATGAAAGAAGTTTAATCAACCTAAATATTGTATCTGTCCATTTTACTGTTCTTCCTGTAACCTGCAGTTGAATGACAGAACATCTCAGTTATTATTCACGTTTAGAGGCCGTGCAAAGCACACTGAAGGTGACATGGTGTAGTGTTTCCACAAACATGAACTCTAAGAGGTTGCAACATTTGGGCTTATGAAAGCTACAGCATGCAGCAGTGACACTGAAGCCATTCATCCTGCAACAGGAAAACAGAATGTGTTGCTATACTGTACTGCAGCTTAATTTGACAATTATCTGACTTTCTCTTTTTTCCCTCTTACTTTGTCATGCTCTCTTTCTCTCCCTTACTTTATTCCCTGATTTAGCGCAGTTCAACTTAATTCCTGTGGGACTGCGGATTGTGGCAATTCAAGGGACAAAAACAGGGCTGTATCTCGCCATGAATAGCGAAGGATATCTTTATACCTCGGTAAGCACCCGCTACAGATCAGTCCAATACAGGAAAGAAATTCCATTACCTCACATATCTATTACAAAAGTGTGTACTGTTGTAGAGCTATTTTAGGAATGTAAAGTACATATATGTTCTGGATTTTGATAATAATAATATTAAAATCACTATCATGTTTAACAAGTAACATTGATTGTCTTGTCTGAATGCAATGTTCTGTTATAAAACCTTGGCTGTTATGACTGACATGAACTATATCACACACCTAAAATTGTTCCAGACAAAGTCGTCCCCCAGATGTGTGCACACCCTGATTGTTCAGAGCTGTTTTGCTCTCAGGAAGGAATCTGGACAATATTAGGCAGGTGGTTTTAATGTTGTGGCTGATTCTGTATGTGTAAGTTAGGTTTGTCGCTGTACTTGTGCTCACATATTTCCTGAAGAAAAGTTATTGCCTTTCCATGTCACTAACGCAGAATTTAAAAACGCCAGTCAAGGCTTTATCATCTGCTGTCACTTTGGATTTAGAGGTTCAACTGGCTGTCAGTTAAACCTCAGGTAAATGTCTCTTATTTTAGGATAATATGGATGATATGGATAAAGCATCACTGGTTTCAGTGAAGTTATGTAGCCTGTATATATGTACAGTTTGCATAATTTAGCAGAAACATCGAGAATTTCAAAGCCTAAGACAAAAAACACAGCATGTAGTAAAGTAAGTGCCTTGATCAGGGCTTGAGACAATTTTAAGGCAAAACATTTAGCATCAATCAAAAAGTCTATGAAGCCATTTTTGATAACTGGTGAATCAGGGTAAATGGTTCCCTGGAGAGTGCTAATGTCAATGTAGTCCAACACTAAAAAGCTCTCACCATGACACTGATACAAATGATTTGCATCAACTCACTAAACCAAGGCTACATGGATGATAATACATGGTGATTAGAAAATGCACCTTACTATGTAGCCACAGTTTGATTTCCATTTCTGCATAAGAAATGTTTAATATGTCATTGTCTGTGATTGTGGGCATTAAATATCCAATTATGGCATAAGTATACACCATTTCCTATAATCTTCAGAGTATCTGATTAGCATGTGTTAGATGTTTGTGCCTGGATTCTGTGAATAGAGAAGCACAGGGATTTCCTCTGAAATAGTCAATAGCTGTACTGTATCCCACACTGACCACTTTAAATGAGTTTTCCCAACATCTCTCTCTCTCTCTCTAGCTGTTATAGGTGCTGAATTACTGAACAGCTGTCCTCTTTTCTATTATAATTCATGTTTGTTTTCATGTCTTAAAATTCTATGGTGCAATAAACATACAGATATTTCTGATATAAAGCAGGGCCAAACATTACATGAAAGTGGCATAGATGAGTTTATTTATCATTTATGATAAATAAGCTCATTTCTGACACTTCAAAAAGAGCTAAGGTGACAGAGAAACTAGTGGCGTCTTGAATTTTTTACTTCCTCTTGTCGCGATTTTCAGGATTTGTCATGGTCTCTGTTTCCTAGTTTCGGTGCTTATAAGAGTGAGGTTTTAGATGTTCAAAGGTTTTGTTGTGATCGTTGTTTCTGTAAATTAACGTTAATCTTGTTCTTTTGATTTTGTGGGGGTTCTGTTCTGTTCTGTTCTGTTCTGTTCTGTTCTGTTCTGTTCTGTTCTGCTCAGGACTGTTCCAGACTTGGGGGCAGTTTCGGATCGTGTGTTTATTTTATTCTCTCCTTTTGCTGTGTCTTTGGTTTTGTTTTACTTATTTACTTCTGTTATCTCGCTTCACATAAATCCTTCATTTGATTCTGCAATTCATCTCTAACAGATGTGAGAATTCTTGTTTCTTATTTATGGTTTTCATGCAGTCTGCTCACTTTTTTCTTGAGAAAGGCTCTTACAAACTATTATATCAACTGTTGCTTTTACTTAGGCATTAGGCCATTCCCTTCCTGTAGTGAACAACAGCCCCATTTTATAATCTATGTGCACTGGAAAACTCCTCATGAACAGAGAGCATGTGTGTATTACTTAAGAGGGAATTAGAAGTGGTTTTGTGTTGACAAAGATTAGTGTGGCCATTGACAAGCCAGTGTTCAAAAGCTGTTTCTATTATGTGGTTTTAAGGAGAACTCCAATCCAGACACACATGGAAAAGCAGGTATAAGAAACAAGAAGCCAGCTTTAACTGAAAGTTGATGCAACTTACAGCAATCCAAATTTACCCAAGCTCTGAGTAAGCTTTTAGAAAAGTCCAAAATATAAAACATGGGACAATAAAAACTACGCCAAACTCCTTGGTTGAAGGAAGGCAGTACAAAAGGTTACAACTTAATGTTTAAATAGGAGCAAGGAATTAGAGAAGCAGCAATAAGACAAAAGTGGGAAGTAGAAGCTACTGAGATGTAAAAGAGATTATAAGTAAACAAGCAAAGTCACATGGGGACATGAAATGGGAAAGCATATGTAAGCAAGAACCGTCAATATGTTGTGCTAATCAAAGTTTCTACTTGCGCAGATATGCATTTAAGTGTCCACAAGTTCATCAGCTATACTCTTGCTCACCTTTACACTTATACTTAAGTTAAATTCACCAGGTAAGAAAGTCTCCACAAACTGTGTTAGCATGTACATAAAAAGGGTCCTGAGACATTTCTGCCAGTGAGATCAAAGCTTAAACAACCACTGCTACAAATAAAGTACAATAATAAGTACGAAGAACAATCAATCAACATACACCAGCCTTAAATTCATCAAAGGCATGCCAAAAAGATAACGGCAAAATAAATATTGTTGTGATGTTTGGAAAAGAGAGTGAGGAGTTGTTTGGGCATGTTTGAATAAAAGTCAAAGAGTGGTATAGGGTTATTGATGTAAAAACTATTCTTTCAAAGCCTTTCATGGTAGGAGTTCATTGAGATGCAGAGCAACACCAGCTGCTGGATATTATGGCTTTTATCACAGCAGAGAGAGAGAAAATGTGGATTTTGGAGAATGAAGCAGAGAATAATTGACCTGAGAAAGACAAAAGAGACAAAGCACCAAATGGAACAGACAGAGACACATTTTGCAAGGCAGCCAATTAAAAACCCTCACAGATGGAAAAAATGCATTCTTTCTAATAGATTCATGATCTATCTTCCTAATTATTTAAGACTATATAAAAAAAATAGTGCAGTTTGCTACGATAATAAATGAGTAATGATACACAATTAGCCACTGTTTCTAAAATTACAGTGTAGAAATTTTTGTTAGACAGCATAAATGTCAGCTACTATCAGCTCTAAACAGCAATGTATTGACAGGCGCCTTCAGCTGTCAATCAGCACTGTAGACCCACAAATCCCCTCCCATTATCCAGTCTGCTGTTGTCATGCAAGCATCAGATCATACATGCGTGGTGCAAGACCGTATTAACAGTCGGTCTCCTCCTCTGTCAACTCCTCTTAATAAGTACATCTGTGCTTCACTGACTTATGTAACATGGCGTGTCATTGTGCATCTACATCTAGTTGTACAACAACATCAACAACATGCCCTTCTGGTGGCTTCCCACTCTACAAACAGTCACACAGCACAGATTGTGTGCATGTGTGTGTGTAACAGAGGATTGTTGTGAATGAGCTTTACGTTTCACGTGTCATGTGAGCGGGTCTCTGCAGCAGTAATGCAGTGCAATGGGAATGTGGTGGTATTGCTGCAGCTCGGCAGATTTCACAGCAACTCATAGATTGCTCTCAGAGCTGATGGGACGGTCAATAGATGCACAAAGCCTGTGACCCCTGCTGTCTACATAAGGGACTGCATATAATTGCATATCACGACGCTGAAACATGTTTTGAATTCCAGAAGTAGGAGCTACATTTTCTGGGGCATTAGTTCTGATTTCATGCTGGTACGTGCATGATGAAATGAAAGAAAACAAGCTATAGTGCATTAGTCACAGTCACAACTTTCATTCCTGTTCATTATATATTAATTAGGACAAGCTGTTTCTCAGATTTTGGGAACTCTGCTCTTGTGAGTGTGTATTCTTCACTTGTCTCTGTTTGGTGGCAAGTTCACTTGCAGTGTATTATGACATGGAGAGTAAAGCTTCCTGAAGCAGAATAGATGTAATCAGACACAAGGGATGAAGAGGGAGGTAGTGTGTGTGAGTAGGGTGGGTCAGAATGACAGTCTGCATGATAAAAAGGTTTGTCCCATCTTGTGGATTTTCTGCACGCATCCTACATCTTACCTTTTTCATTTGCTGTCATTCAAATTAACTTTTGGCTTGAGGCACAGAGAAGAAAATACAGTTGCCCGCCCATATCTTTCAACAAGTCACAGCTGAAGAAGGTAAATTAATGTTTAGTCTAAGTCTTCATTATCTGAATTGAAATAATTGCCTCATCTCTCATCAACAAAAAATTGCAGGACATGTATTTGGTCATTGGTGCTAGTAAATTTGACAATTTGCATATTGTCATTAAGTGTATCCTGCATCATGAGGACAGTTATTTCAATGTTCTGTCTATGTCCAAAGACTTTTCTCTCTCTCTTTAAACTAATTTCAGGTGAATTCCAGGTGAATGATTATAAAAGCAAACTATAGGATGACATGGGAGAGAGGTTATCCCTGGTGTCATTCCAGAGGTTGAACTGAAGAGTGGTTTGCTTGAGTGATGGCTTCAATAGGGACATGACTGTCAGGTCCTGAGGTGCTTGCAACTTAAGCTTTTTTTTTGGACCAGCGTTCCTGTTTTGGGCCACGGATGAAAGCAAGTGTCTCCCTTTTTTCTTTTTTCTTGATCCACTTTATTATAAAGCAGCCTCTCTGTCCTTTCAGAGTGATCCTCTGCTCTCCTTCCTGTCTCTCCTACCTTAGTCTCCTGCACTTCCCACCCGTCTTTCTCTCTGGCCTGATTAATAATGAATGAAGCGGATCATCTATCGATTCCATCCTCTGTGTTAGCACTGCAGAAGATATCAAACCTGTTAGTTGATCTTGAAATAGCTTTGCAATGTGCAGGTGATGTTGGTGTTTGTTGATTAAGGGTAGGGGGTTGTTTTTTTATCTGGTGGGAAGACAGTGGTGAAATGGGCTATGAGAAAGGGCACAGTGTATATGCCTTCCCAGCTAAAGGATGATTTTGTGAAAGTGATAATATGTGATAACTTTGAAACCAGAGGTCTCCCACACTGTCCCAATCTCCTTCTGGCCCTTTATTAAAGCTTGTCTATGCCACGCAGTGATACTTTGGTCCTCTTCTGTCTCAGGGAAAGTCTGCACTCAGCCATTTCTGCCCTGCTGCTCTCACTTAATCAATCCAGCAGATTGGCTTTGCTCCCTGACAGGGGAAGGACCCTGTCGAGGCCCTGATGGAGACTAAGAGAGATGTATATCTGTCGCTATTGGTTAATATCACCAGTCAACATTATGCAGGGCTCAGTAGTCTTTAGTTCCCCTCCCTTTCTGTCCCCAACATAATGTTGGAACATGATCATTTACAATGACTGGCTAAACTGCTGGATATGATCCAAGCTCTGCTAATTAGATTTTTCTGTTCAGATTTAACCAGTCACAGATAACTGACAGAACACAAGAGTGACTGTGTTTACTAAGATAGATTTGACTTGTGTTAAATTAGATTTTTGGGTGACATTTGGTGTAATCTAAGGACATGTATACTATTAGATGATTAACCTAAACAAGTCACAAGTGTGACCACTGATGTTGTCTCTGTGTGAGTCTTATGTTGGACTAGGAACCTGTTAAGGGTGCTTCCTTTAATAATGGCACCTTACATAGAATCCAGTTTTCCATATCCAGAATAGAGGAAACATATTTTCACTTTAAAGTAACACTACCATTCAAAGTGGTCTATTTAAGGGCATGAAGTGACCCACTCAATTAATTTAACACCCCCACCCCCATTCCTAGCATTTTTCAGACAATAAACGTAATGTGTTATGTTTAAGCATTAGCATTAATCTTTATTTTCAGCCCTTTTTAAAAAGCAAACTCTTAGCTAAAAAAAAAAGATAACTCTTAGCTAACTAGCTAGCCTTTTGGCTGGCCTAATATTGACTAAATTGAACAGCCACTGTCAAGTGGAAGACAGAGGAAGGGAGTAAATGGAAAGATAAAATAAATACCCTCTCTCACAAGAATATAAGAAAGGGACAATGCCAGCTGCTAAATCTGTAGCATCTAAAGATGCTACTGTTGCCGCATGCTCCATTACATAACCATAATTGTAATGATTCCTTCACCGAGGCGTACAGAGCCCAGAGTTCTGTCCATTGCTGGAATCTGACCCTGACACCCCTTCTCAACTTGATGGAATGAAGCTAAAAGGAGACTTGACGCTCACCCAAATATAAAATATTTTAAACTCAATCAATGAATGCTCTGATAATCTGGAAAGGATGATCAACCACAACACGGTAAGCATCAAAAAAATCTATTGATTTTTTTACTCATAGTGGTGGAAACCCTGAAAGCAGACGTGAAGGGGGTAAACCCTATTTGTGGGAACACTGTCCAGAGGCTATCAGAGTTGGAAACTCAGTAAGATGGAGTCATCAATGGAGATGAAATCTGAGGTTTCACAGGTTCCCCAAAAGCAAATAGGAAAAGATAAAAGTGAAGGTTGCTAACATGTTCTGCAACCATGGTCAGGGTCAGTCAGACAAAGATCGAGGAAGATATCATTCATCATTTGGGTCGCTTCAGCAACACACAGAGACTTAGGACAACCACTATTCACTTCATAAACAGATCGTCATGTGACTTGGTGTGGAGAATGCCTAAAAACTGCAGCTTCCTCAAATAATACAAGCTGAGATTAACAGAGGATCTTACTGCTGCCAACAAAGATCTCTTGGCCTCTTGATGCTGCTAGGAGAAAAAGGCCCACTGTGCTGGTTGGTGCAATCATAGCGGGGAAAGAGATTATCATGTCTCCAAAGGGATCTATCATCATTGGTAGAATGTTATTAACCAAAGCAGAGGAAATTTCCCGTTTGACCTATATACCCTTGTCTCTCACTATAAATCTGCTCATTCTATTGATTAAATGATTTTTAAGTTTGTATGGGACCCTGCGATGGATTCGTAACCTGTCCTGGGTGTTTTCTGCCTCTCACCTGCTAATTGCTAGGATAGGCTCCAGCTTTCCCGTGACCCTGAATTGGTCTAAGCAGAACAGAAAATGAATGGAAGTTTGGATGGAAAAATAGGATACACTACATTATAAAAATCTGTTTTGATGAACTCTGGCCAGAATTTCCTTGATTTATCCTCTCTGAATAATATGTTTAAAATCAATTTGAATTAAAAATATCTCAGAAACCCATCTTCAATCTGTAATTTTTATTCCCAATTACATATTTTTTTTAAATTGGTTCCTTAAAATTTTGCTACCTTGAAAATATAATATTTTAAATATCTCCCTAAAAATGTCCAATTTCCATAAACAATCTATTCTTTCTTTGTCTTTAATTTATAAACACAAGTTCTCTCCCCACTGATATATAATTTGAAACAATAAAGATATTTCATACAAATGTAAATCTTTGTTTATGGAAACTGTTTTGAGCATAGAAATTATTTAGTGAAACATATATTTAATTCTTATGGTGTTTCAATGTCCTACATTTAGAAATGTACTGTATTCCAATACCACCAAAGGAATGTTTTTTGTTTTTAAAGCAATTCCATCTGGTGTCATAATGCTTCTCAAAGAGTCAGCAGCTTCTGAAATGATCTATCTGAATGTGGATCCTGCCGGTACCAGTCAGTCAGTCATTATCTGTAAGCTGGAGCCCATCCCAGCATTGTTTCAGGTAAGAGGCAGGGTACACCCTAGACAGGTCACCAGTCCATCGCAGGACCCTGCCGGTACCAATGTAGGTCAAAAATGTTTTTCCACTAAAAAGATAAAATAACAGTCATGATGTATACATACCGTATTACAAGAGTATTTGTCTCTGTTCCAAACATGGTATTTTACTGGAATAAATGAACTCCTGATGGGAATTGGAAAGAAATTGAATGTTTTCCTTCTAAATACTTGATTATTAATAAGACCAAGGACGTATCTCTGAAAATTATTAATTATTATTAATTTTTATAACCTGCAAGATAGAAAAAAGGATATTGAGGTCACCTGCTTATTTTGTAAACAGTCTGTAGAAGATTTATATAATTTGTTCTGGTCCTGTCATTTCTCCTGTGCATTCTGGCAAGATATCTGTAGATTTATTTCCCAACTTATTTATCTCAATTTCTCTCTTTCATATGCAGATATGTTGTTTGGTTCCGTCTCCTATACCCCCACCAAATCAGATCAATGTCATATCATTAGTTTAATAGTTATTTAACAAAGCTGTGAAAACCACTGAACTATGTCTGCTTTATAACATTTATTGAAAATAAATAACAAATTTTTACTGTCTGATAATTAAATAAGAATAAATTAGAAAGTAGATGAAATCAATACATGTGTTTTATTTTAAAAAAAATTTTTATCAAATAAAGCTAGTCTTATTGCCGTGTATTATTGAAACATTAATGAACCAAATTAATGTGGACAAGATTGCTGCAGAAGCAGTTATTTTATAACTTCACCAATTATTTAAGATATTTTTAAAGCTCAAATTAGCATACAGTGTAAAGTCAGAAATGGCAAATATAAAGCATCATGTATAAATACACAATGAAGCTGTAATTGTAATGTGTCAGGGTTTTGGTGCTTTTATCGTCAATCTCCATCTCTGTTTTTTTCCTTTGATAATATTTTAAGTTTAGCAGAGATATTAACATGTTTCACATATAATATGCATCCTTTTCTTGCTTCTCTCAAAGGACCACAACATTCATGCTTTTAAATAAACACGTATATAATTATATCTATCTTTTCTCTCAAGAGACAATCGCCTAAATAATGTACATTACTGTGTGGGCTAATGCACAGTTTTCACAGTGATTACATGCACTGGAGTTCGTCTTCAAAGAGAATTATTGCATTTTTCTAATGAAATTTGTACTTTCTTTCCTTTTTCCTTTTTATGCTTTGTTTGCTAATATGAATGCACTTCTTCCCCTCCCCAATATTTCCTTTCAGGAGCACTTCACTCCCGAGTGTAAGTTCAAGGAGAGTGTGTTTGAGAACTACTATGTTACATACTCGTCCATGATCTACCGCCAGACCCAGTCTGGCCGTTCTTGGTATATTGGTATCAACCGTGATGGTCAGATCATGAAGGGCAACCGGGTAAAGAAGACCAAGGGAGCTGCACATTTCCTGCCTAAAGTTATTGAGGGTTTGTGTCTTATTTGTGTCTGTAGCTGTTTTTTCCCTTAATCATTTTATCAGTTCTATAATTACTAATCATCTGTTTTTTGTGTCATACAGTTGCAATGTATAAGGAGCCATCGCTACACGAGCTCGCCAGTGAGCCAGTGAGTCCTCCTCGGAAGACAGTGAAGACATCAGATTCACCAACCTTACAGAATGGACAGAAAGAAGCTCCCAAGGCTGAGGCCTCATAGCACAGGAGACTGAGGGTGGGACAAAGGGCAGCAAGGACACTGACAACACAGTTGCCCATAATGCACTGAGGGTGGCAGAGGAAACGGCCCTCAGTTGCCACCAAAGTCCATAAGTGTGCTGCAAGATACTGAGCGAAAATGGGTCAGAAGTCCATTAGCAGCCAAGAAGACCCCAAAGAGGAGTCCCCCCCTCACCTGAAACAGCAGAAAGAAAACCCAGGGTCTGATCCAGAAATACCCCATGTTAGCCTCCTCCTCTGCCACCTGTGACTTCTTAATACACAGGTTTCATAGATTTCCTGCCTGACCCAAGCTTCTTTGTCTGCCTAAAAGTTTATTTTTCTCACATGCCTGCCTAATGTTTGCTCTGTTTTACTAAATATTCATCACTCATGCATTTCCACTGCTGACTCTGCATCGTAATCCTCACTTATGGGCCCCCTGCTGAGCCCCAAGGTTGGTGACTGTGTGGCTCAGCCAGCTTTCCACCAGAGTCAGCTAAAGCTCAAAGTGAGATGAAACCGCTCAGAGAGGAAAGCAATCTGCAGCCAGAACATCCAATGTGAGTGTGTGAGAAAGCACGAGGAAAAAATCATCTAAAAGTAGTTAAATACAGTGAAACTTAAACAAATGTTCTATGGTCTTTGAGTTCTTCATTATGACATGATAAAAACTGAAATTGATGAGAGCCAAGAGGGAGGCTCTGTTTATATTAAGATATAGGATTAAGATGATAATGACCCTCAAAGCATGAGATCAAATCAACAGAATGTTGTTGAAAAAAACCCTGTTAATAATGTTGATCCTTATTAACATAAAATTTAATTTCATTTCATTTTAATTTTAAATAAATTATTAGAGCCTTATACCAACTGTTATGGACAGTTATGTAGTGTATCTACAAACAAAACAAAAATGGATTCTCAGTAAGTTGTATGTGAATGAATGGAAAGGTGAGAAACACTCTCTTTCCATCTTGTGATCTCTACCACGTGATCACTAATTATTGAACTAGCTAGTTAAAGGCTAAAAATCAAGAACTGGGACACAAGTAAAACCCAGGGACCTGAGTTCAGACACCTGAAAAGAAGCAGTAAATTATACTTCAGTCAGCATCTGCTGTCAGCATAAAACCAGGTTTGAAGCCCAACATCAAAGCCAGGAAGCCTCTGAGCTGGAGCACTTGTTATTCTGGGGATGTCTGGCAGCTTATCCACTCACTAGCTTTATCAAATCACCTTGGAAGAATTGCCCTCAAAAATGGAGTTGTCTGAGTGAATGTTTTGGTCTGACTGTGCTTTAACCCCTTTTGAGTGGATGTCTGTGGACGGATCGAACGAGTCTGTGTGTAAATGAGTGCTTTTACAGAGGACAGATAGATGAACTGCGGGCAACCTCCTCTGTGTCCTTTAGACTGAGCACAACACTGTGTCTTTGATTTTGTCTGTGAATAGGTGATACTTCAACCATCTTTAGACCCCTTCTCATCAACTACTGCCTGTTGTTTACATTTTAAAACAGCATGGAAAAGGAGTTCCTGGCAACCCCATGAAGGACTCAGTGAAAAAGTGGTCAATTAATTCCGTATTTTGTTTAAATGCAGTCATGCTGCATATACTGACTTTAAAGAAGCTGAGGCTTGTAAATGGTAACTGTTAGGGTGTGTCAGTGCTGGCTGCTGTCGGGTACTGCCTGCTCTGATGAACCACTGAGGGAAACAACCAGGTCACCACTATGTTCCATCAAAGTGAATGTGCACAGATACCAGCAACAAACATAGGTAGCAGTAATTTGTTTGCTTTTTCAGAAAGAGCAACATTAGGGTAAATAGGAAAACTGGAAAGATGCTCCAAAATCTACAAAGCTGTGTCTAATTTTAATGGTAAAGTAACGTGACGGTGGGTTACAGAATGTGAAACAGAGGCGTTACGAATGTGCTCAAATGAGGGTAAAAGCAAGTCTGAAATTGTGAGTAGAATTGTAAAGAGGTCATCACGTGAGCTGTTATTTAGAAAGAGTGAAGGATTAGCAGGTGTATTCTTGAGGAATGTTAAGGAATTTATGCAGGAAAATAGGCAGAAGAGTTTTGGCAGAGTTTGCAGCATGTGGATATGATGAGGCACTGCACGCTATTTATGAAGTGTGTGGGGAGGGGGTGTCTGTGGAGGAAACTAGTTGGAGGGCTTTACTTTTTTCTTTTCTTTTCTTTTTTTTTTTTTTCATTAAGTCTTTTAATTTTCTGAGATTTTCCAGGGGGAATATCACACAGTACATATTTGGATATTTTATCCTACTGGCAATTTCTGTTCTATAGACCTACAAATCTCTATTTTTAAAACACCAGTGCTGTGTCTCCTTGGGGAATTTAGTATACTCAGTCTCGTTTCTCATTGTGCATAACTAACTATACTGTATGATATCAAAATGTTTGCACTGCAGGTGGCAAGGCAGGTTGCACATTTTGAAGTTAAGCCCATTCTGTGAAAAGAAAGCATTTCAGTGATTGACAGCCAATGAATTTTTACACCAAAATTTCCAAACATAGAATTCAAAATTGTTATTGTAAAATTTTGTATTGTAAAATTTATCAAATCATCATTGTTCTTAAAGATGAAACCAGACATTTTTGGAGTATTACACTTCAACTAACTGAGTAGGTTCATTTCATAAATGAACTCTCCTCATGATTTGAATGCAACTGTTTCTCTTTTTAACATTAAACAACAGTGAGGTTCCTCCACAGCCCCACAGAGGCGGCCCGTCCTGGCTTTTGTAGTTGTAAAGAATGTCACAGAAAGTCGTCCAGTGAGGATACTGCAGGTAGATTGACAAGAACAGGAAATGTTATGTCCGAAGTGTGGGGGAAAAAAAGTAGTCATAGAATGTAAGACAGAAAGATCGAAACAGAAAAGTCAGTGTCAACTTACAAGAATGCACCAAAAGCAAGTGTGTGACATGAGGAGAAGCAGGTGGAAAATATAAAGCAGATCTTTGCCACTGAAGTTTGACAGAGAAGTAAAAAAGGTTTCAGTTTTGTCAGCAAGAAAACATTTCCTAAATGTCAGGTTTTATTAAGCTTTAAGACACAGAGACAAAAACACTCATATGCTGTGTGTGCCAACACATATAGGAGATCTTAAGTCATCTTCATCAAAAAAAATTTCCAAACAGCTGCATCTACACCCCATTAACCTTCTGCTTAACATCATGTTTACTTTGTTGTCATATACTTACAGTGTATTTTAAGATTTGCGTGTGTGTGTGTGTGTGCAAATCTATGGCTGAAAGTAAGGAAAGAGAAGACGGAGAGGCGAGGCGAAAAGGAAAGGGCATGAGAGTGAAGCAATGATCGATAGGTTGAATAAATCACAAACAGCTGCCCTGCGATGGCTGCAAAAGATTTTCCAAAGGTCTGCCACAGAAAATCATGAACAAAATCCATTTGTTAGTGATGAACTTAGAGGGCTTTGGTTTGAGTTTTACATTTCCAGGAGGGAGAGTTTTTCTCTTTTTCTTGAGTCCACACAAATAGTTCAAAACAATACAGGAATTTAAGACACATGAAATGAAGATAAAAGGTTAGATGGATGACATGAAAACCACCAACCTTAAAGACAAAACTAAAATACTTAAAGACTGGAAGCACGTAGCACCTTACAAGAAAAGGGCATTGGCTAAAACATTTCAAATTTATTTCAGGGCTTTGAATGGCTCTGACTTTTATCAAAGTCAGCGGGACTAACATGCAATAGTGAATATTACACAGCAGCTAATCCATCACAAATATTTGAGAATCCAAAGAAATACTGCACCATACCACGACTACCATCATCCCAGGAAATTTGCCTTCCTAAAAAAAATTCCTTGTTTTTGTAAGTCCATTATAAGAAGCCAAAAAGGCATTTCATTCACACTGAGCTCTGCATAATAATCCCATGTGATGTTAGAAGACATGACAGCTCAGCATTCTGGACTATGCATCTTTTCATGTCAACATTTTGTTGATGTCTTCAATTATCTCTGCTGTGAATTATTTGGTAAAGTACAACAAACTATGATTCAGCTCAACCACAGACACAATGCTGCAGCTGTGCCAGTACATCGCTGCTAATATTGCTGTGCCACTGTGTTCCACGCCAAAATACTCATGCAGTTTAATTATAATGTAAAACAATGTAAAACAGGCATCTTCTAATGGCAACACGCTTAATGAAAACAGCATGAATTTTATTCATTTGGTGCTATGAAAATTTTAAATATTACTTTTAGTCTTAATTTCTATTCATAGCTTTCTTTTTTTGTCTTTTTTATTTCACAGCCACTTCAGAATGGGCTGTTTACGTCACACACTGATATGATGGGCAAGTCAGTGATGCTTAGTTATACTTTGTGTCCAGAAATGAAGCAGCTCCTTGAATTTAATGGGGTGTCTCTTAAATTTATTTTAGCTATTTTAGATCATAAGTCATTACTAATGGTACATGACACCGTTAGTGGATATTTATCCCAAAAAGGTATTAGACATTTGGATATTTTTTTTTTTACTGTTCTCTAAATTCTACCTCTCTCTGTCACCCAAACAAAATTTGTGAATGTTTAAGGCAACAGAATGACTGTAAAGGCGTTCAAAAGCAGTTGTTGCTTGGCTACAACATTGTTTTCTGAATATTCTTAATTTGTTTTAAGTGCACAACACAGAATAAAGGAAATTGATTTATGGAGGACACTGAAAATCCTTTAACACAGGTCTCCAGGCTGGATGGGTATAATTTATGGAATGCTGTCAGTTTTACATCTATGTTACATAACTAATACAGTATTTGTGTATATGATGTTCTGTTTTTGGTTTTGTTTTTTCCTTACAGAAATGTACTAATCCGTGTTGCTTTTTTTTTTCCTTTCTTTCTCAATACCTTTCAGTTTGTCATGCAAATCCCTCCAAGGTAGGCAGATTAGATGTTCCTTTTTGGTGTGTTTTTGTTTTTGGTCAGCACTGTTGTATCCACATTTTATATGAATCCTGAGTGAAGTTCTTCCAAACTGTATCCCACTGTGCAAATGAGCTGTGTGTTAAGTGAGTGATGCCATAAAATCCAATGAAAACAGCAGAACTACTCTAAAAGGCACCATGTTTGTGCCTTGGTGGTGTCAGTTTTGGTCATGCAAGTCTTCCAATATGTTCCCACAATGGCTTTTTCATCCTCTTACAGACTCTTAAGGCCTCTCTTTCTTTCAAACCAGTCCCCTTGTCTTCCAAGAACACTGATACTTATATATTTTCTAAAGGAAAAGATAAATTAAGCCATAATTAAAAATGAGCCTTGGCAGTGTTTAGCCACAGAGAACAGGTCTGACTCCTCCGGCATCTCCTGAATGATACCAGGGATTCATACACGTTGGACTCCTCACAATATGAGCCCAAAGATGCAGCAGGATCTTTCAGAACTGGCTTTTCTGAACACTCCAGAGATGAGGACCAGCAATATGCAACGACAACTAACTAGCCTGCACTCAAAGAGCAAAAACAAACCCAACAGGCAAACTGCTATCAGGATCTGCAGGCGGCACTGGTCATCACTGGGCTGCAATAATAACCACGAATCGTCCAGAGTGATTTTTCTTTTTCCAAAGCATGCATTCGTTGGTAATTAAGGATGACTTCCTCTCAGTATCTACAAAGACAAAGCCCTAGATTCACCCTCTCTCAATGTTTGTCATCAGACCTGTGTACATTTCTACAACATCTTCTATATGAATTCAAAAAGGAGATGTCTTATTCTGGCATATTATTCAATAAAATAACATATATTTGTATGATTGTAATCAGTTCTCTGATTATTTTTTCTTCTTTTTCCAGTTTCCTGTCCGGTGTTATGGTTTTTGCTCCAGGCGCTTTAGGTCATCCACATTTTTGTCCTCATTTTATTCGTCCTTGCAGTCACCCACTAGACTGTGGGTTATTATAAATAAAAAAAAATTTAGTCTACGTAATGTCATAAAATATTTATTTATGTAGGAAAAGATTATGTTTAGAGGTTATTACATCCAATTTAAAGCAATGAGGAAATATGTCATTGCAACAAATGAGTGGAAGTCCCAGATACAGGCATGTGAAAGAGGTTGATGGCTGAGTTAGCTGACCTTGCTTTATTTTCCCATTTGTCTACTTACTGCACCCACAAAATGACCATTTTAAAACATTAAATACCCACTTGTGCATGGCTGTTCAAACCTCATTTTGTACTTCGCTAAAACCACATTTGGCAGCAATGACAGGACCAAGTCCTCCTTAGCTTTGCACATCATTCCTTTGGAGGTGTTATTCATAATGATAGCACAAATGGTTACCTTCACTAAACAGAGCCAATCAGCTCTCACTAGATCCACATTAAACAAGCTACCTCTGCTACAGTTCCAGTCCCTACACTCACACACTGTGATGGCTGAAAGTGAGAGATCTACTCTTGGAGGCAGCTGACTACTTTAAAAGAGATTTCTGGAATTATATCTCTCATGTAGAGTTTATAAATGACAAATTTTATTACTTAGTTAATCTCAATTGAAACATTAACACTAAGTGCCACTCTACATTACCCAACTGTATCACATGTATTGACCTCAGAAGGGACTGTGTTTCCCCCTGTTATAATAAAGCATTCACCTGCTCATACACTTTGTGCTGAAGGGTGCCACTTTTGATGAAGCATCAAAAGATTAAATTAAATGACTAGACCTTGCAGAATGATGTGGAGAGCATCAGTGAAGTCTTACAAGAAAACACATATTTATCATGATGAAGGTGGAGAAATGTGAGATGGTGACATTTTACATTACCTTTTGCCTCTCTTTCTTTAAATATGATAAATATGATGATATGTGATTTTTATTTTTAAAGCAATTATGATATAGATGTTGGCATGATACACAAGTGTGAAACTGGAAAAAAACTGAACTAAACCTTTCATTCACTCTTTTACTCTTGTTTACCATCATGCTGGTAATCAAACATGAAAATAAACTTTAAAAAAAAACTATAAAATCTCAAATCGAATTCACAATGAAATAATTAGTTTCAGTAAGTCCGTCTTTGGCATGACAGTGTGAAAGTGCAAGCTCCAATTGTACATTTCACAACATTTATATACGCATCATGTAGCTGTCAAAAGTTGAGCACATCTGCATTATTGAACAAACAGAAAAACATTTACACTACTGTGATTATTTATGGTGTTTGTGGTTAACAAATTAACAACGCTCTGATCCACTGAGGAGCCATGCATCTTTTTTAAGGATCATGATGTTTAACAAGAAATGATCAGATGAATGAATAGCCGCAATATACTCACAATTTCTCAGTCACAACTGTAGTGAATCACTGTTTGACAGGCTTGATAATTACGCTTCAAGTCCTACTCTACAACAGCTGAAATTGAGCTGCATCTGATCTGGCAGATTATTCTGAGCTCCAGGCTGTCACTGCCTCTACAATGAGTTTCCCTTTGAGATGTGACCTCAGTCAGGGTCAGACAGCCCTCTTTCCTCCTCTGATCCTCCTTATACTTTTCTGCAGCATCTCAAATCTCATGGAAGCACGATTTGTGCATTTATATAAGATTATTGGCAGTAAACCCACACAGAGTGAAGCAGTCTGCACTCAGACTGAATGGAGCATTATGTTTCTTAATGCACCAAATAAGGATTAAGGCATTAAACCAAATATAGTTCCCATGAAAGCTGGGAGAACCAATTACTCTCAGCATGAGCATGTTTCCATTATAAGCGTCTACATGCTAAATTTGAACAGATGTGGGAAAATCATAACATTGTGTTAATTATCTTTTTCAAAACGCTGACTGCCAGTGTTCTTCTGTCTACATCCAGTTTAGCTTTCAATAAATCTGACATCAATAGCAGCAATAAATGGATGGACAGCAATCATATAATGGTTAAAGTTTCCAGGTGGTGCATGTAAATGATAGTAACAAACAAAACTAACTTTCTGTATCAGTACAAGCTATGAACCAAAGGATGCAATTGAAACAAAACGGAAAAACATCAAATGTAATCTTCATGTTCAGTGCTAATCCTTTAAAGTTCCTACTAAGCAAAATGCAGGAACAAAACGTTTCTTTGCATTTTTTCTTTTCAATCATAATATAAATCAAAAATGTTTGACATGACAGGTTTGATGTAGTTACAATAGTAAACGGGTGAAAATTTTAAATAGTAACGGAAATAACTAAATGTGTTTTTTTTGTCCCTTTTGCGAAACAGTGGACCAGCTCTACACTCTCTTCAGGGTCTTTGAGGGGGCATGGGAGTTTGCTCAACCAGTCTACATGTGCT
>JBAMHW010000017.1:4834423-4877146 GCA_037177495.1 Rhadinocentrus ornatus
AGATAGATAGATAGATAGATAGATAGATAGATAGATAGATAGATAGATAGATAGATAGATAGAAAGAAAGAAAGAAACCTTTTGAAGATTTAATTTGGCATTAAATAATTATGCAATTCTATAAGACGCAAAGGTGGATGTTGTTACTATAGAGTGGATAGCTCTGTTGAAAGAAACAGTGACAACACGAAACTTCAGGTGTACGCTCCTTAGAGCTGATGAGTCGATACTACGTGCGCGTCCCCGCCCACTTGCCACAGAAACCGCCTCAAAAGCTCACTCCCGCTGTCTCCCCTGTACAGGTGCGGCAAAGGAACAGGTGCGTCAAGAGTCAAGAAGGAATAATTCAGACATCGCCATTGTAAGCTAATTTACTCACGGAAGGTGAGGGAATACTACATACACAGATAAAAGAAAAGGACTTAACTTTATCAAGAAAGAAAAGTTTTCAAGAATTTACCGTGCTTAAAAGAAAAGAGAGATTCGCCATTTGAACAGGTGGACGTCATCTTTTGTTGACTTTCTTCAGCTCGAAGAAGGACAAAGAGATTTTTAAATGGCCAACTCGGGTCTTCAGATTTTGGGATTCGCCCTGGCTATTCTGGGCATGTTTGGGCTGATAGTTGGTACCATTTTGCCCCAGTGGAAGATGTCTGCTTTTGTTGGGTCAAACATCATCACAGCGGTGTCCATGTATGAAGGACTATGGATGTCATGTGCGTTCCAGAGCACAGGCCAAATCCAGTGCAAAGTGTACGACTCAATGCTACAGCTCAACGGTGAGTAAAGCAATTAATTGAACTCGTAATTTTCTGCCAGTAAAATTCTTTTTAAATTCTGTAGATGAGGCTATTGACTTAAAAAGTTGTTAGTGATTTTGAAACCTCCCCTCCCCCCTTCTTCCTCGTCGCCACTTTTTTTAAAATGTAGTCTGAAAGTGTGCGGGTTAAAAATGACGTAAAGATGACTTGCACCTGCTGGAATACAAAATATATTTACTTTTTCTCCATATATCCATTTTACAGTTTGAAGCCAACTTGTCTGGGCTGGATTTAGGGTGTATGTGGCCTTGACAAACAGGTTTTTATCTGGTTACCTCCCCTTATAAAAGCTGCTGTTGTAAATGGTTTCGTTTAACACGGAGGTCACGGTAACTGTGGAGAACTGCTTTAATCCATTGTCAGAAAGCCAAATGTTAAGTTCTTGGCCTTTCTTTCTTTTTATTATTTTTGTATTTTTTTTCCTCTTTTGACTTGTAAAGTGGCAACATGCGTAATAATGGTCAATGGTTCTACTAAAACCAACGTCCTACAGTCCGTTCCCCTCCTCCCATTGGTTGAAATCTTTATATTGCAGGCCTGGCTTCCCCTGTAGTTAAAGGTTAAACACCTGTATAAGTCACTGTTTAGCCCTCATGATTTTTAGTTTTCCCCCCCTCATCTGAATTGCATCAACTGATTTTAAGTGCATAATTGAAGAAAAATCACGACTTATCTGCACATTAGTTTGATCAAAATGAAGAGGTAATCCAATCAAAGAACAAAGGAATCCAGAATTATTATTAAAAATGCTTCTTTAAATTTTAAGATCTTAACTGTCCCCAAACTGCTTTTGTCAGGGCTTTACATATTTTTATGATTGCTGTTACCACAAATCTGTAACTAAATGGGTCAATGGTTGGGGGAAGGATGGCGGTTCCTGCACTGAGCACACTTCCTGTTCAACTGATGGATGCATGCCTTAAGGGATAAACTGCCTGAATGTCACAGAGGGAAGTTTTTTGTAAACCTGTGCCTCCCTGTTTACCAGCTTATCAAAGCCACTTCTCTAGCACAGACTGCTTCCTTGGAATGAACATCAACTTGGTAAAAACTGCTAACAAGGCTGTGTTTGGAGTACGTAACCTTAATAAGCTAAAGAGAATCTTGTTAAAAAAAACTTGTTCTAGAAACAATACCTGTTTCAAAAGATGAATACCTGTTAGTTTATCAGCTGGACTTCCAAGTATGAGCTACAATATTCTTTCTTTTCTTTTCTTTTTTATTTTTAAAAAAAGTGTTCACCTGTTCCGTAGTGTGCTGTGAGTAGCTGGGAAAGGGAGTGTCTTCTTCCTATTGAAACATGAAACCTGGTTAGACCTGTTTCAGCCTTGCATGCACACACACACCCACGCACCCCCCTTCGGAGTTTCTTCGGCCTTCCGGTTAGAGCCAGTTTCTGTGTTTTTGTTTGGGAGTGGCAAAAGACAGAAGCTGTTGCTACCCATGGATAGTGTTTGCTTTACAGCATTTGGTTTTTCCCTCCAAATCTTAGCTTCTGTTTTTATAAAATTGTACTATATAAAATACCTGTATAAATGATTTATATAGCGATGTTATTTCAAGTACTATATCATTTTTTTTCTTCATTTTAACATGGTGTTTTTTGCCACATGATAATGGTGATGAATTCACTAGCATAACTCAACATATTCTGTCCTCTATCCAGGTGCCCTCCAAGCAACCCGTGCCCTTATGATTGTGAGCATTATTGTAACGGTGGCTGGTCTGGGTGTGGCCTGCATGGGAATGAAGTGCACCAACTGTGGCGGTGATGACAAAGTGCGCAAGAGCCGCATTGCAATGACTGGTGGCATCATTATCCTGATTGGAGGTAAGAAGTCTTTCAGTCATGTCTCTTCAACCATCCCTTCCTCTCAGTAGTTTCACTTACGCTTTTTATAATTCTCCCACAGCCTTGTGTTCCATTGTTGCCTGCTCATGGTATGCTAATGACATCATCAGAGCCTTCTACGACCCTTTCACTCCTGTCAATACAAGGTTGGTGCTTGAAGTTTTAACAAATCCTTAATCTCTTTTTATTTATTTTTTTTAAATAAGTAAAATTTTTCTGTGTTTTGACTAATTTCTCTAAAGGTATGAGTTTGGAGCTGCCATTTTCATTGCCTGGGCTGGAGCATTCCTGGCTGTAGTGGGAGGGGCTATGCTGTCGGCATCCTGCTCAAAAACCAAGAAGGCTCCTCCACCCAATTATCCCATGTCCAGAAATCCTGTGTCCCGACCTACCAGTGACAAAAGTTACATTTGAGTAGGAATAGGATGCAGTTTGAAGGAACATTTTTATATTCACATCAGTTCAACCCAGAAATCCTTTTCAAAAGTTTATGCAAAGAGGGCCAGCTTTTAATATGATACTGTAATGTTTAAGCATTCAAGTTTTTAAATAATGACATTTTACTTAATATTTGTTGTCTGGAACAGTAGTCAGTGCTTTTTTTTTGTGTACTTTGCATGTGGTCTAACTGTATTGGTAAATTATGGCAAAACTCAAATGATGTACAGCTTCATGTAGAAAAACTCACCTTTGGTGACAGATGGTAACTCTCACCACCATGAACCCGTAATTGTTCAGTTAGAATCTGAGAAGAAATTTCTACCAATAATTGCTTTTTTTTTTTAATTAACCTGAATTATCAGATTTTTTTTATTGATTACTGATGTACATAACACTGCCCACGTTCTTACTGACGGTCCTGAGATAAATGTTTCTGCTGACAGTGAAGCTTGCTGTTTCTGAATTGGTTCTGCTTGTATTTGCTTTCCTTTTTTTGTTTTAAACATGAAATTGTGATGTTTTGTCTTGTATACAAAATAAAGCAGAAAATCAAATTTTTAGAAACCTGAGTACTTTTTTTCTTTAAAATTTGACTTGAAATACTCTAATTCAAACTTTAATGTTTAAATTATGAGTTACAAACACAAAGCATGTCCTGAACAAAACTTTCATTTAATACGTTTTACCCTTTATGCCCTGCAACAATAAAAATTAATCTGAAACATTATGTAGCGTTTAGAGACATTCTTGCACCGATCTGTGAATGAACTGCAGATCATTTCCCTGCCCAGGTAGAATAATTGGAGCCATATTGTCTTTCCTTTGACTGGAAGCCATCTTCCTTCAGGTACCAGCATGCCAACGGAAAGTTGCTTGCTTTTTAATGCCATCTTGTGGTGCACATGAGAAACAACTAAGGGAGAAAATATGGAAGAGTTTTTCTATTTAAATGGATAGTTTAATATAAAAACAATATTGTATAGTTTGTTTTACTCTGGATACATTTTATGTTACACCACATATAAAAGCTCTGCAGTAGACTTCTCGGCAATGGAGCATATTTTGTTTAAATCACCTTAGCAGGTAGAGAAAATGGATGTTTCATTTCTTTGATATTTTAAGGTATAATTCTTGTAATTTATTAAAACCTCCCATGTCTTGCTCAAGTTCTACTTCACATCTGTTTTCACTTTGCTTGCCAGTCTCAGATCATTACTCTTTCTTCAGGTCTGATCATAAACCTAATAGCTATTTTGTTTGTGTGGCTAAAACTTTTGACTCCAGTCCACAGCAAAAAATTTTTAATTAAAAAAAATAGAGAAAACAAAAATTATTTTACTATCAGGTTGGCTAATTAGTCTAAACTGTAGTAAAAAAAAAAAAAAAAGTTACCAACAAAACTCATTTCAAAATTTTCTGTACTACATTTTTCTTGATTTTATTCCTGGAAATGATTAGTTTCCATGCATTACTTCTGACCACAACACATCTGTGGGTTCCACTAATCTAATCAGCAGGGCAGGGCTTTTAGTTACGGTCAAGCTAAGCAGTGCTACTGAGTCACTGGATATTAATCATAAATCTGTGCTGTCCATTACTAAATTACCCTGATTGTAAACAATATATTAATTAAAAGGCCATTTAAAGAATAAGAAGAATAGGTTAGAAGCGCAAGCACACATAACCCAAATTTAACAGACATGCTTTATTGAATAAGACATGGCTTATGATTAGAAGAAGTCACTGATTTTGGAATATGTATACAGCATATGGGTTTCAGAATGGGCAATATAGTTTGAATACTAACTTCATTTTCAGGCTGATCTTTTAATGCTGAATGTTGCAACATGGAGCCACTTGTGCACGTTTAATAAAGTCTACAAGGAACACAGGAGGTAGGCAGGATGGTGGACACTACAGAAATGTAACTATTAAGCTACAACTGTTAGACGCAGTTGCATCACATTTCATATTTAGTGGATGACTTAAAATGGTCTCATCTTGAATGCCTCTTACCGCAACTCCCCTGTTCACATCTCAGGTAGGCGGGACAGTCGATTGGCGGAATAAAAGCATATAGAGAAATGACAAAAGAGGGGGGTAGATGACTAATGATACTAAATTACAGTACAACAGGATATTAACCATTTCACTCTATAGCCTTAATGGTTATACATCAAACAGCTATTCCAGAAAACCTATTTCTTGAGCCACATATATGTAGCAGCACATATAGCATGTGCACCAACCTGTAAACATGTGGAAGAAAACTGCAACGGAAACGGCTCAGAACAAAGTCCGATTTATTAGCAGCTGTCAAATACAAATCCACCCGAGACTGCCAATACCCGCTCAACTTGTACAGTTTAAAGAATGTTTCTGCAAACTTAGACATAAAAATCTTACAATGTGCCAAGAAATGGGACAGTTTTCAGTGTTCAGGAATATTTAATAGGAAATTTTGCAAAAAAAGGATAAAATACTGCATTAAATCAGATAATTGATACATTGATTAGTCTGAAGAGAAACAGCAAACAGATCTACAACTTTCAATTTGAACTATTCACCCCCTCAGCATAATTTAAGTAATAAAAGTGAAGAGTTGTTTTACAGCAGGGAATGGTCTTCGGCACCAACAGGCCTCATGCATCAAGATTTACATTTTATTCTAACATGAACTCAAGAGGATTGATATTGGAGCTTCAAGCACACATTGGAATTTAAGAAATGAAAAATTATTTCCACACCCCCTCATGCATGCAGTTCTTCTTAAAGTACACAACCTTTGGTCTATTGGCTCTCAGTAGTCACGGTAACAAAGACAAGCAGATCTCCAATAGAGCTGAATTCCGTTAATACCAAAAGGTTGAATATTTCTGGACGGTTAAACGAAGGACAAGAACTTTTTGCTTCTGAAACAAGTTTGCCAACTTGGGATGATGCTTGGAATCTCAAAGTAGCAGTAACATTCAGAAAACATCAAATCAAGTTGTGTTTTCACCAAAGTGCAGAGGAAAAACTATGTCAGAAAAGTTGGTATAAATCATGGGCAAACAGCATAACCATGGCCAACTACCTGCACAAAAGGGGAAGACCAACTAGATTTCACTAAGCAAATAAATTATTTGACTTTGTGTAAGCTCATTTAAACAATACTACACAAATGTGTGCCACAATTCCAGCTCAAGGTAGTCCAACATATTATTGTAGTTTCTTTTCTTTTTTTGGCCAAGCGCTGTATAGAAACTGTTAAAAAGGATTTTGTGGTTCAAGTTGTGTTGAGATGGAGTAAATAGTTACGCATATGCTTTGGATTGTGTGACACGAATGTAAATCTGTTATTGAGAATTAGGTCAAGTCAAAAGTAAATGTAGAAATTAAGCTAAAGAAATTTAAAAAAAAAATAAAAAAAAATCTATCCATAGTCTGATGCCAACAATTTAGAGCAGAATGTACCTTATGCTCTTCTAAGGTTTATTAAACAAACCAGATCATTACTCTACCCAGATGAGCAGGTGACTGAGGTGGAAAGATGTTTACTAACAGTGTACTATCACCATATCTTCCAGTCTCCTCATCCAGGAAGACAGGTGAGTTGAGAATGGATTATAGGAAATTGAGAGGCACAGAGCTCGGCTTTTGAGGGTATGAGGGGTGCTATGGGTAGGAACAGTTTAAAAGAATAGAGTCAGTTATTTTTCTTCCTTCAGTGTCTGCCTCCACATCCACAGCTCAGCAATAACCTATGGACAAACACAGGAATGAGCAGCTGTTAGCACGGTGGCCTACAAACGGAGAAAAATTTACACTTTACTTAATAACCAAGTATGTAGAATTTCTACAATTTGGAATTTAATGCCCCCTTTTGGCTGCGTCAAAAGTGGCCAGAAGGATAAACACTGGACTGGTTTGAGCTTTCCACAAAGAAGAATTTTAAAGACAAATGCCAATTTGTCCATCTAACGATGCTTTCTGATAAATTAGTGCAGGCACTGCAAATGTGTACTATACCTTGGGGTCTGACACTTTATGACCATGCTTCACAAAGTTCTCAAATTTGGACTGGACTTTAGGTAATGTTATCCCCTATAAGAACAAACAAGATTGTTAGTCATCCACATCATACTTTCTTCAGAAGCAAGCGACTTGATACTCACCTTCTTCACCGCCTCCATCATCCTGGCCTTAATCTCAGGAAGTGTTAAAGGTCCTTTGGGTGCTGGGCTTTTAGGAGACTTCTCACCCTTCCCTTTAGGAGTCTTTTCCTACAATAAAAACAAAAAACAAAACATGTACATCAGAGCAGAGAAACAACCCTCCCAAACTAATCACTGCTGAAGTGAAAAGCAAAAAATGGTAACTGTCGGCTATGAAGCAGCCTAGGTGGAGAAAAACAACGGTCACCTGCTTCTTAGCTGGAGTGCTGGGTGCAGAGCTCTTGCCATTCTGAGCAGAGGCTTTCTGTTTGGCTGGTGTTGGTTTGGTCTGCTGGAACAGAGATGGCTGTTAGCAACCGTGCACATACTAAGTCTATTTAAACTAACAAAACATTTCTATACAGTCTCTGTACACTTGCTTTAACAGGCGATTCTTCTGCTTCGCTTTCTTCATCTTCATCATCATCCTCCCTGGAAAGGAAGAACAGTACACATTATCTATATGGGTATATAGTGTAGGGCTGCAGGTTATCAGTAAAAGATGCGATATGCGATAACAGTGTTGAAACGATGACGATATGACCTGCAATAAATAAAATAAATAAAGCTGCTGCTTTGATGTTTCCTCACATGGAGCTGCACTCTCAGGCACATACGTCTGCTGAACTTAAGACCTTGTGCTATAACGCTAGTAGCGTGTTTTAGCTAACGCTAGATTCTTGTAACTCTTAATAAAAAAATTATTTGGTCAGCAGCACAATCATGTACTATGGTGTCCTTTGGAAAATTGACAGCCTACAACTTATTGCAGTTTAGACAGTTGTTGCGATATATATATTGCAACGGCTAGTGTTGCGATGAAGGTAAATTTTCGATATATTGTGCAGCCCTAAGTGTTATTTGTTATCAATTGCATCCAAATTTGAAAAGGCTTTAATACTTTGTCACTATGTGAAGACTGATACACTTACTCATCATCATCCTCTTCATCATCCTCATCCTCCTCAATTTCCGTTTTCATTTTTTTCTGTAAAACAGATCAGAAGTCACTTCTTTTTAACCATGACAAATTTTCATGCTGAAATCAAGATAATCTTTCTAGATTAAATATACCTGAGATTTTGGAGCAGGGGATGAAGCAGGTCTTTTCTTTGAACTTGTAATTTTTTCCTCTTCCTCCTCCTCCTCTTCTTCCTCCTCCTCCTCATCTTCATCAAAAGACTGGTCAGTTTCCATCACTTGAAAAACAATTTAGGAACGTTAGGTTTTTCTACTTGACGTGTTGTACTTTGGTACTTTTGTTTCTTAAAACTGGGCTGCTTTCCATATTACAGAGAAAAGTGTTGCATTCCTCCAACAAATACTTACTGACAAGGTGTTGTCCACTGATGTGGATTGGACCTGAACCTGTTTTCAAACGAAAAACTGCTGGAGGTGTGATCGTGAATCCACCAAGACACACCTGCAAAAAAGAAATTAAAAAAAAGAAAAAGAAGAGAAGGAAACCCCTACATTAAACAGCCTGGTTGTTAAACATAGCAGCATTGAAAGCCAATGAAAAGTGACTACAACAGAGTAGCAGGATTGCTTGTACAAACGCAAAGAAAAGATGTGCACGTACACTTGGCAGAGTAGAAGGCTTGAGGGAAACTAGTGCTGCTTTGATTTTCTGACCCTCTGCATCCTGTCCCTCCACCTCCACCATGTGAAGTTCATCTTTTGTACTGGGGTCCACGCAGGCCTGAAGTGGAAAGAACATGTGATCATTGGTCTTCAGTTTGAGGTTATATATACAAACACCGTATTTCCCAGTTAGTTCAGGACATTGTAGAAGCTGTCACTTTAATTAATGTGTACTTAGTGATATTGTCAGTGTTTATTTTTACACCACAAATGATTTTAGCCAGAATCCCAAAAGGTAACTGCTTACTGTCAAAAGTTATGAAAGCAGCTGTTTAAACAATGTAAAGCATCTATAGGAACATGTTTTCTTTTTACATGTTTTAGAGGAAAAAAAGGTACATTCCAGATCAAAGTCTAAACGTGGAATTTGATCAAATTATCAACATTGCTATTTTAAGGGCAAAAGGGCAAACAATGCAAACATAGTCAAACGAAACATGTCAATATATCCTAAATGACATTAAGGCCATCCTCCTTTCAAAAGTTAAATTCCATGGTACTCACCATCCTCAAGTCTAGCTGATGCTCCAACTCATCATCCTCAGGATTGAAAACCACCTCCTTCCCAGCTTCCAACACACAACCTGAAAAAAGATTTCAGTTAAGAACCTCAAAACCAACTCATTTCTGGAGTATTTTGGGACGATGAATGACAAGCTGTTTCCCATTAAAATTGAAACTATGACACCAATTGGGTTCTTAGTGCTATATTTTAACTTTACACAAGAGGGAGCCAACTAAATTAGTTTTATGAATGATTAAAATGTAGCACATCCTAAAGTATAGTAGTAGGAAAGAAAAAATATATAATCTTTAAAAAAAATCCTGGTTATCAAATTAAATTAAACGTTTAGTGAACATGAATTCCATTTTGATTAACAGTCCTGAAATTAATATATTAATTCTTTAAAGATATAATCTAATTTACATAAGCCTATTCATACCAAGTCCCAAAGATCGATTTTAACCCATAAGTATAAAGCACAAAAGTCGGGACAAAAAATTCTCAGAAGCAAGCGAAAACTTGAGTGAAATTATATATTTTGTCAGAACAGTCTCCACAATAGCCTACAAGTTGAACCATGGCAGATGTTAGCTGTCCGCGTGCGTTTGGAACCACGTTGGCGTCAATTTTTTTCCCGGCCGAGAGAAAACTTTGACCTCAAGCTTTAATTTCGACGTTTGAGTTCAACGGAATGAAGTGTAAATCAAACTACGCAATACCTCCAGCCTGTCCTGGAGTGGTAATACTAAAATATTAACACAGTTAGTAAACCACGGGCGCCGCCATGTTGATTTCAAGCACGTGTATGACAAACTGGTATCATACTAAGTGATTAACCAAAATTCAGTCAGTCATTCTTTTGTTACTTCATCAATAGCTACAGATGTAAACCATTACATTTTATATGCTTTAATACACAGTTGAATACATCACCTTTCATTGTAGAGGGCCACGTGCGGCTAAACACTAAAGATAAGCGTTCTCCTGTGCTGATATTAGCATAAAACGCGACAAAACGAAGTGATTAAGGACTCAGATATAAAGACTTTATCTCACCGTAAAGAAATGTTTGTGGTGCCATTGGTTCTTCGTTTAACCCGTTCATCTTCCACGTAAAGAAAATCAGCTGCTTACAAGTGGTGGAACAATTACCAAGTGTGAGGGGTAGGTACTGACTAACGTGCTTCTTGGACGTAGCACAGGCTCTTCTTCGCTGTTGAAAAGTCGAAAACAGCAACACCGCCACCTATAGGTCGTAAATATGTAGCGCTTTCCGCTTTTTTCCTCTGGTGGTTGACCTTTTACTGCCCTTTACTGCCCCCTTTGTTTTTTCACTTAACTGAATGTCTTTACTGAAAAAATCTTAAACATGCAGGCCTTTTCCATTTTGCACCGTCCCAGTGTTCATCCATTGTTTACTTCTTTACTACCAAACTATTCTATACTTTCACCCCAAAATTATTATCAATAATAGTAGGCCTGTTATTAATGGTAGTATTAAAAATATTTTTTACCAGTGTACTAGTTTCATTGTCAGAGGAAATCCTATTTTGTATGTTAGTTTGGACTATGAGCTTTTTGTGACATTGACCATGGCATTGTTCATATTTATACATTATTAAATTATTATATATTTTATACATACACATTCCATTTCCCTCTGCAATTCATACATCAATAATCTCTTTGTACACTCTGTTACATGAGATTGTATCATGGAGATCATTCATGAATCCAAAAACCTACACATAATCCTACAGATTTTAATGGTCACTGCTCTATATGTCGGAAACAATAGCTGAATTATGCATTTCTCTATACATTACACAGAATAATGACAAACAAGTGTAAAGAAAATACCACTCATTTAAAAGAATTTTTATTCTTATGGCTTAGAACTAATCTTCTGTTTTGGGGTTTTAACAACTCTACTTCAAAACAAGATAATGGAGACCTGAGGCTGTAATGTCACACAGATGTACCATGCAGCAAAGAGCTGTTCTACTGACTACTACAACAACAAAAAAAAAGATCAATATTTTAGTGCCTCAACTACTATGTCTCAGCAAGTTTTCTATAATGGTGGTGCTTTAAAACAAAAGTGTCCTTGGTTTTATCACATGATAACATTTCAAAAATGATAATCAAAAACTTTCTTGATGAATGATCTCAATGGATCAACTGTCTGTTTCTGGCACACTGACATTAACCAGTTAAACATGGTGGTTTTTCATGGCTGCCAACACCTTAGACACATCCTGATAAACTGTCACCACTGCTAATAGAGATATTATTTTCAGCATCTTGGTTTTTGTGGGCACTTTGTCATAAAAATCAAGATTTATGCATTATTTTGTACATTTTTGACAACAAGACCCTTGTGAAAACACATGAACTCTACATCTGTCTTCCTTTTTACTAAAAAGCTAAGTTCCAATGTATAGACAGGCACACAAACAAACTTACCACACAAGACCCATGTAATATACAGCTTTAAAATAATCTGATCCCTCTATAGGCGATAAACAACAAACATTTGCCAGACTGACAGGCAGCAGCCAGGTCATTACAAATAAATCAGAGGTCACTGCATCATTACAACTGACATGACACTTTAAATCTGTCAACAACAAAATGCAGGAGACAGTAAATACACATATCCTTGTGGCTAAATTCCCATAATAAATCTAGCAAATAGCAGAAGAAAATTCTCTTTCAAACACATGCAGTTATTGTCTGGCAAAATAAAAAGACATGGCATTAAAGTAAATAGTTCAACTTCTTGAACACATGGTTCTTTAAAGGGCAGGAGCAGCCTTGTGATGTAGGAGCATCTTTATCTTTTAAAGGCCAATCTTCACAACAAGGTTGAGAGTGATGCCTTTACGTCCAACCCTTTCACATTAGTCACTTTGAGTATGCTGCGTGGCAAAACTCGTCAGGAAGGATATAAGCATTCCACTCTGATCCCTTCATTTGTGCCATCACTGGAGATTCTGTTTGTATCCAGATTTCAGCTGGACAGAACGGAAAAGAGGAGGAGGAGAGACTGGAGGTACTGCACATATGCACCCACCCACACACATATACACACACTCACACCAAGTCCTCTCATTTTCCATGTCTTTGTCTCCTTCATTTCCACTTGTCCTACATCACGTTTTCAAAAAGCTGCATGGATCTCATCATGGTCTCATCCTGGAGAGAATGAAGGCAGAGTGATGCATTTAAGGGTCAGCTGTGCTGCATTACTAGATAGATAGGCAGGTCTGCAGTAACAGTTGTTTAAGTGACGTACCATGCTGAGGATCCTGTCAGAGGAAATTGCTATAGAAATGGAATCAGGAACTAAACCAGATTTTCACACATGCAGATAAACACCTGACCTGCCCTCAAATGGCTCATAAGATTTTGGCACTCACCTACTAAACAGCATTATTTCATAACTCTAATTAAATAAATGATCAGGTATATTATTTTTGTCTTATTTGCCTAACTTTATTTTCTTTATTTGATTTTAGGACTTGGATGAAAATCTGATGAATATTCAGATCATATTTGCACAGAAATGTGGACAACTTTAAGAGGCATTACCTCTCACCAAAGCAGCTGTTACAACAGTGGCTATTTATATAAGTGCATAGTGACACGGTGCAGCTGAAAATGTGATTATGTTTTAGATGAAACTGATAAAACCCTCTAAGCACCACTTTGTGTTTACACCTTTAAATGGAACTATGTCAATAATGCCCTTTATGATGCATTTATTGTTTTTAAGCTTATATTACAAAGATGTAATGCATTATGCTTACCTCTTGACAGGCAATGATAAACTCCTCTAAAGTCACCACACCATCTTTATTCTTATCCATTTTCTGTGGAAAAATTAGCAGTAAATAGCATTATTATTGGTTTGTAATAGACTTACTGTCAGAAGCTTTTAAATACTGATTGCAGTTACGTGCGCAGATGAATTGAGCTATGGCTATAGCCAGCTGTAGCTCAACTTGGCTGCTTAACTGGCCCACTACCCCTGTCCCATTAAACTACACTGTACTTAATTATTCAGCAATGTTTGTCCAACCATGCAATGTGTTAAACAAAAGTTTTAAATTGTCTACTACTTTAACCTTCCCTGTGGGAGCTCATCATGTAAGTATAGCCAAATTCACTGCACATATTCTGTCTATAAAGTAACGCTATGTAACTTTCTGACTTGTTTCAATGGCGCAATGACATTTATTGTATACATTTCTGGAGCTATCATGGCCCTGCAGCTTCCTTGGGCTGAGAAACCACACCTTACAACCTTTCCTTATGTGATGTTGTATCACTTTACAGCTGACTGTCAGCTTATTCACCGCATCACATGCTGGCAACTATATGTCAACACAACTTATTTTGAATGCAAACTGTGGCTGTTTCATCAAAGAAATCCAAGAGGGCATCATCGGAAGAAGCAAAAGTAAAGAAAGGTAAAGATAAGATAAGAGTCTACATCGGCCTAACTTTTACTGACTAGAGAGCTCAGAGTACTAGTAGGATGCAAGATGGACGCCAAATTAGTCATGGTTGGGGGCTCCCCACTGAGACAATTTGACAAAGTTTTGTGGTTCTTCTTTAAGTTACTTGAATGATGACTTTATAGAATCAGGAATGAATTATATCTGACATTAAGCTGAAACATAGTCTTAATGAGTTGCTTTTCAGTTAGTTTCCGACACATTATAGAATTCTGACAAAAATAACATGGAATTCTGTGAATAAGCACAACTTTGAAAGAAAATTTGTTAGTATTAAACTTCACTTATACTTCACAGTTTTTACATAAAGATGAAAAAAAAACTGTGAAAATTTTGATCACATTCTAAATGTCAGTTTCAGTGCATGTGTGCATGTTGGAGTTAATCAACCTTACTGCTTATATGACACCGTACATATCTTAAGATTTATAGAAATTTAAGTTAAAAATGAACCTGGAAAAAGGCATCCACATGCTGCTGCGGGACATCTCCCTTTAATGCAGGGTAGGTGTACTTGCCCATCATGTCATAAATGGCCCTCACAATCTCCGTCATTTCCTGAGTGAAGGGAAGTTTACTTTAGTGGTGAAGCAAAAAACGGTTGAGATAGCACATTAAACACTTTTCAGACTGCAACAGCACAGTCTCACCTCTCTGTTAATGTATCCATCTCTGTTGATGTCATAAAGATGAAATGTCCACTCCAGCTTTTCCCTTAGTGTGCCCCTCAGCAGAGTAGACAACCCCATCACAAAGTCCTGTCAACAGTAACAGTTAAAGTAAGCAAAAATGCACAAGAAAGAAAAGAGTAATATTTTTATGATCTATTTTACCTTAAACTTGATAGAGCCATTGTTTGTCGTATCAAATGCATTGAAAAGATAATGTGCATACGTGCTTGCATCTGCATTAACAACAAAATGAACATGTAAAATCACCTATTGACACAAAGCTGCACAGAGCAGAGAAAGAGAGAGGAAAACAGTGCGCTTTACCTCCATGAGGGAAGAACTGTGCATAAATGTGTTTAAATGTCTCCTCATTTACAACTCCACTGGGACATTCCTGTGGGGAAAATATGATTTATTAATGTTAGAATATTTCCTGTTTGTCAGATGAATTTATCAGAGCTATGGTGTCATGTGGTGTGACATAGTAATCTGGTTACAAAATCAGAAAGTGTATGGTTACATTTTTAAAACCACGATAGAGGATCTGCAGCTCCTGTTTGGTGAAGTTTGTTTGGGCTTCCAGTTGCTCAAGACCTTCAGGCCTATGACACACCATGGTCATCTCAAGCTCATCATCTGTTTTGTCTAAAGCAAAGAGAAAGACACAGACAAATTTATGTTAAGGTTAAGGTTTCCGCTTTGGTTATTTAACAAAGGCTTTCCCAAGTCTTTAAGAAGATGAAAGTCAGGAAAAAGACAAGTCAGCGAAGCTGGAGAATGTGAAGTCAGCAGGAAACAACAAAAATCGGATTAGACAGCATAAAGGAGTGTTCACAGAAATTAGGTGAAGCAGAAGGAAAAGAAAGTCAAGGATGAAGACAAAGAGAAAAATAAGAATTTAAGATGAGCTCTGTGTACTTGAGAAATGAAGCTGCCCCTAGAGGTGTTTAAAGGCTTTTATTAATGGAAACATGGGGCTCAGTATCGGTGCTGTGGAGATGGATGGTGGTTAATGATGTGAGGAGATGCCTCTGCTGTGGGTGACTGTTTGTCTCTGTCACAATCTCTAGATACAGGTCAGTGCTAACAGATAAATATCCGGTAGTGGGCACAATCTACACACCAATGAGTTCACAAACAGGAGCAAATATCCAGAAGAAAACACCCACAGGCAACTGCAGACCCTCAGAGAAAATGATGCAGAAAAGATGTCTGAAGGTTGCAGGATGGCTTATTTATAAAAGCTCAGAACTGTTATTGCTGGTGTTGTTGCTATTATCACCATTTTTATTGTTATGAATACTTTACAGCTCCATTCATGTGTTTACAATGGAATTGATGGTGGTATTATATATGCTGAGAACTATTGTTATTATTATTATTATTATTACCATCATCATAACTGTTTTTATTATTACTGCATAGTTCAGAATAACATGATCTATGGTATTTTATAATATTAGTAATCATTAAATCGATTAGACAATGGTATAAATGGTGACTATAATTTTTCTTTAGTCATTTTTGTTATTAGTGTTGTTACTGCTAGTATTATTATTATATATTGGTACTACTCATTATAATTATCATCATTGCATTATTATTAGTGTATACTTTCATTATGATTTGATGTATGGTAGATTATGGTTACTAATAATAAATGCGAGTGCGGTATGTATAGTGACTATGATAATGAAAACATTGTTATAATTTATTGGGGTATGAAGAAGGAGTGAGATTGACGCTTGTTGCAAATTTGCAATAAACCATGTCGTCTTTTTTAAATCTAATCTAGCAAGGTTTCATCCATCTATAATTGTAAGTAAATTAAGGCATTAAGAGAATAAATAAGCATTTGCTTCTTTTAACTTCGCTTGAACAAAGTTCAATCTAATTCTATTATTATTAATTTGGCAAATTCACACATTCAAGTAGAAATGCTTCTATCATTACTCATCTTAATTTTAATTCTATTGTTTTCAACTAAATGTAAATGTGTGTCAGAGCACCACTTGCAGCTGCGACTGTTTACTAGGATCTAACATTGTCTAGGCAATACTGTGGTGTCAGTTCTCATCAAATACAAGCTTGTGTGTTACAGTTCCACTCAATCTTCCTTCAATCTTCCCCTGAGCTCCAGTTGTCATCCCCACATCCTCTTGTTGTCATGGAGATAGACAGCCATTAGAAATGTGTGCAGTGGTGGGTATACTGGATGCACTGATTTAAAAAAAAAGCATCAAATACAATTTGCACCTTCATTTTAATTGTGAAATTCTGAAAGTCTCTTGCCACACAACAACAAAAGAACTAAAGCATTGTGCCACCTTTATATTTTCTGTCAGAACCTTCTGCTTTCCTGCAAATTCAACAGATGAAATTAAATGAAATGAGGGTAGCTAAATGGAAACGGGAAGAGGTGTTGATTATAGGGGGGCTGAAGCATGGAGGACAGGAAGGAGACGAAGCGGAGGCAAATAGGAAAGCATGGTCTAAGACATATTCAATGAACAATAAGCTATCCAGAAGGATGAGCCGCAATAGGAAATCTAAAACACTAACTGTCAATAACAATCTCACCAGTTGACAAAATTTTACTGTTTAGTTTTACACCAAAAAGATGGAGCAGAACCTTTACTAATATTACCAGTTCTTATTTGCAAACAAGACTTGTTATAAATGGTGCAACAGCTGCTCTGCACATAACCATTCATCAGCACCTACTTGGAGGGAAGTGTTACATGATAACATGACAGAGATAATTAAAAGGTTGGGTATCAGTTCTGTCATGCTGCCAGTGGAAACCCCTGCAGGAGCTTCAGAATGACAGCACATATTTCGCAAGAACCCTGCTCACACTTCACAATCATGATCACGGTGTCAGTGTGTGAGGTAAATACTTGGAAACAAGTGAATGTCATTAGGTGCAAAACAGGTGGCAACTTTGCTAGTTAGTTTGTAGATTCAAATACTTGTTAAAAAAAAAAGGAAAAAACAAAAAACCAAAAATGAAATGATTAGATCTTCTTCATCCCCTCTACACCATATGTAAGGACTTAGATTATTTCAATGAGAAGACTAATACCACCTTTAATGTTTACACATTAAACATGTCAAGTTTTTGCAAGCGTAATATCACTTTAGATTAGAACCTGTGAAAAAATTATTAAAAAGTCGTGCAACAGAAATCACTATATTGTTGCTGATGGACACAATTATACGTGATTAATTAATTGTTTTTCATTGTGATCTCATAGCATATAAATTTCACAATTTATGTGTTAGTTCTATTAATTTTGGGCTTTGTGTATGTCATTTTTACATTGAATGGGTGATAAACTATGATCTCATGGATGATAATATCCTCTAGCCCCCAAAATGTGTAAAAGCAATTAATAATTCTTTCTGTGACAATATCACAGAAAACCACGAGGCTATATCTAAATATACATGTGTTTTTTTCACAGAATAAAAAAGAAAGAAAAGAAAAAGAAATGTGTTTCTCAGGATGTTGCTCATTTATGATTTAAGCCCTATCCAACAGATTCCCTTAGACTGTGCGGTTTAACATTAAGGGCAAAAAGGTTAAACGGCCTGCCTCGAATGTAAAATAAGACAGCAAAGGTAAAATAATCCCCCGGCCAGTTCTTCTTGTCTTCACTGTCTTGTTATTTCAATCCGAAACCTTCAGTCATTACTGCGACTTTCTGTCTGTCTCTTTGGCTTTAGTAAGTCAATAGGTCAAGAAATTGTAAGCCTTCATTACACCACAGTCTCAGTTTTATTTGAACTAAAATACAGTAGAGGGGCAGCTGGAAGAACTAGGATAGCTGTTTCTTTACTTTCATAATTTGTTACCATCACCATTAAAAAAAAAAAACTTTGTTCGAAGGATCACATCACAAATTCAACAGTTGTGGTCTGGAAACATTCAAGTCAAGGACCAGAGACAGCTGGACAATTTGGCACAATTTCACCGAAGGTATAATCTGTAAGGCTAGATTACAAAAGTAGGGCTTTAGCTTTAAACGACTCACCCAGATCAACATTTTTAATCTCCTTTCCTTTCACAACTGAAGCATAAAGTCCATAGATTCACGTTCCACAGCCCTTTACACTTTAAACTCAGGGCTGAAATCAACTCTGGAGGTTTAATTGTGCTGCTGTGTCCCACTATTTTCCTTCATTTTCATTTTTTTTTTTTTTTTTGTGAGTGGCTCACGAAGATTTCAATCAATTAGCATGGCAAAAGTACTCAATCTTAAACCTGCTTTAATTAAAACGACAAATTTTTACTTTCATTCATGTCAGCAGTTCTACTCAGTTGCTTAATTTATGCAGTGACTGTCATCTGGTCAATTATTTCTTTTTTTTTTAAACTTGCATTGTAATTTCTGGCAAACTAGATACTACAGACATATCCGCCATACTGGTAAAAAGGAAAAAATCTTTCCTCTTGGGAAAAAATCTTTAATCTTATCTCTTGAAACACTGCATAGCTGGGACTGTAAAACACTTTTTAATGGGAAACTTTAATGTAGTTAAAAAAAGAAAGAAAGAAGATGTCCTGCTCAGTTAAAAGGCTCCTGAAAGTCTTAAATTGCACATGTGATTATATTTCTTAGTAAAAACTATTACTACTCTTTTCATAAGCTCTTACATTACAGGTCAGGTAATGATAGCTTATTCTCGATTTACTTTTATAATCTCCATTTCATGCTTCTGTGAAATTGCCGTTCACTCTGCTGGAGTATGTTTCCTATCTTGCTTTTTTTATGGCACTACAACCCAGTCTCCATGACAACTGGCTTCTCAAGCATAAGGCCAGGGAGAGGTATGATATGTGAGCTGCGTGTTAATTCACATGCTCTGGGATAAACCCTCATTTGCTGCATGTTTTTCTTTTACTCCCTCACACGCTCAGTCACACTTCCGACCGGCACACTCATAACACACACCATAATATGAGTCGGAGGTTGCGATTTTCAAGGACATCCTGCATCCTGTGGCCTCTCCATCATTACAACAGTACATGTGTCAGAGCACACAACTCAGCATCAGTGAAAGACTTTAATCGCAGCTTTGCTGCCACTTCTTTGGGTGAATATGATTTTTTTTTTTTTTAAATCTAAAAACCATTTCACATCTTACCCCCTTGTATATAAAAATCAATGCAGCTGGTTTACATGCTTTACATACACACATTTATGCCATTTGTTGACATGTTTCTCACTTTTAGCACAAATCTGCTAAAGCACATTTTCCTGTCATCTTTTGCTTTTCAACGACTAACTTCCGTTCCCAAACACCACTATGCTGGAATATGTCAAAAACATCAAATTAACATAAACAAAATACATTATGAGTTACAGTTGGTCTAAGGGATCTTAATGTGTGTTCAGTTGCTATATTCAGGTTTTATTTCTATGCTTTGTCAGTTTCCTGCTGCCTTTTTTTGTCATCTCTCCATCTCCTTCTGACCTGTGTTGACATACCTCTTGAAGGTCTCCTTTGCTTTGTTTGCATGGTCAAAGTGCCCACCACTGCACCCATGTTGTCACCGTGGAAACCAGCCTGGTCAAACAACCTGCAGAGTAACGGTCCGCTGCTTAATTCACAATTTTGTCAGCCTGACGTCCTGCCTCTAGCTTCCTCCACAGCTCTGTTTTCTAAAAGGGTTTTTTGCCTCTCTTGTGTCTTCTCGCTGGGTTTCAGATCTATCACTGGAAGATGGCTCTCTTCTTTGATCAGACTCTCTTGAATTTCTGACCCCCCCTCCCCTCACCAAACACACACGCACATGAGCTGCTCTTGCCTTTCTGCGCCACTCCCTCCGTTCTGTGCTTCACTTTACTCATCTGTCAGCCTTTCCCCCTCTCTCAAGCTCTCTGCCTCCTCATGCCCTTGTGTTCTGGTGGAGCCTCGCACTTGCTGATACTGGAATGAGAGAGTTGGCAGTTCAAGATCAGTTTTTCAAAGCTTATTCTGTTGTTGTTTTGTTTTCTTTTTACATTTAATTAATCTATTTACATTTCCTTATCTTGATCATTACATTAATGACTACTTCTGTTCAATACTAGCTCAAATTGGCGCCTGAAGCACAGCGATAACCATAATGAGCATGTAGACATGTGAGCTGTGAAGGCTGCGTTTTATGTTTATTTTAATCCAAATACTGGATTTGCTGAATGTAAAAAAGGATTATAAGTGCCTATTATACTCAGAGTGTATCGCTCACTCTACCTCCATCTACTCTCTTATATCTGCTTTATCCTGGTTGGGGAGGGCAGGAGCCTTTCCCAGCCGCCATAATACGAACTACAGTCTTAGGAGAGATATTTACAAGGAAGTTGTTTTGTTTCATGTGTGGTACATGTAAAGGAGTGGAACACGAAAAATATAAAGTTTTTTTCTTCTTCTCTTCTCTTTTTTTTTTTTTTTTTTGTTATGAATTCCAATCGCTGCCATCCAGAAATGAAAGGTTCCTTTTGTGTATGTATGTTGGTGTGTGATGGCTGCAGAAAGCTTCTTTTAGCAGGTAAAAAAATCATGCCCTGTAGTTCTTTTCAACATTGTTATGGCTTTCTTGTTTCTTGAAAATTGCACTCTACCATGTTGAGTTGAGCTGTAAAGAACATCTGAAAAGAGTGAAGAGATCTTAAAACTGATAAAGTACTAGTTCTACACTGTTTTACTTTGCAACCTCATAAGCATTCATCTTTCAAATAAACATTTTTTTATTCATTGAAAACATATTGTTGTAATTTGTTTGTTTGCATTATTTAAATATCCAAAGATGACACAAAACAAACCAAAAACTGATATTTAAATGAAGTGGTGTATGACTATAGTGGTGGCTTGTTAAGACCAGATCTGTCATCACCCAGGTGGAACTGAGGTAAGAACCTAACCAGCACTGATAAATTAAACATAATTTCATACATAATTTAGATAGATATACTGTACAATAAGCTGAAGCTGGGTCTTCTATTCTTTCTCGAAGGATGTTTTTCCTTTACGGCATTTTTATCGTGCTACCTCAAAATTAGCCAGAAAAAAATTTACAGATCAACTGTCACAGTATCATGCAGGGATTTCGCGGAAATTTTCTAAACTTTCCTAGACATAAAGCAGCCATGCATGGCTTAACATAGTGATATCATGGATGTTTAAACAGCTTGTCCTATCACCTCTGGAATTACAAATATAATTGAGCCAGTAAATGCTCTTGTACACAAACACAAGATGGAGAATTAAGTATTCAGATTAGTATAAGCAACCCAAACTTATCCCCTTGGCAGATGTGTACCATCTGGATCTGTCATTTTGCACCAAATCTTGCTCCACAGTGTCAAGCAGCACGGACACCACACTGCACTGTGGATTCATAATCTCTCATTATTTTTTCCAATTCAGGAGCTCCACAGGCAGCTGACCACTACCAGCAGAAAGAAAACACGTAAAAAAAAAAAAAAAGACAAAACAGAAAATAGAACAAATTTCACATACATGATCTCTTTTCATTATAAAGGTGATATTTATTATTTTAGATAGTTAAAGAGTTATCCACAGCTGTGGGAAAGTGCTGCATCGTAGTAAGCTTTTTCTTTTTTTTTTAACCATTTTTGCTTTTTCTAGAAGACTGTGATTTTTAAAGATTCATTTTCTTGCCATTTTTATTTAAATGAATTAGTGAAAATGTGTAAATATAAATAAACAAAGATAAAAATCTCTTTGCTTATTACCTTGACAGAGTTTTGATTTATCATAAACAGTAAGGGTTTTTCGAAGTCTTAATGTAAGAAATAAAAACATAACCAACAGGAAGAAAAATTGTGCATTAATTAGTCACAGCCTCTTTATTTGTCAGTGTAAAATCTGTAGTTGCCAATATATTTACTGTGAATACAACGAGAGATAAGTTCAGCTGTCAATGAAGATATCAAAAGATATAAAAAATTTTACTCATTTGCAGTAAAATAGACAATCTGGTGTAATTGTGTAACTAAGCTTCAGTACTGTGTCACTTATAATAAACGTGTGCTCACAGTTAAAGGCACAAGGAAAATGTACCTGGATCTAATTATAACACCATTTAATGGCAAAAAATCTAAGGCTTTCTGTGTGAAGCTTACATGATCTCCCTATACTTGCATTGGTTAGTGTCAGGTTGGACACTAGAATCATGTGCAGACCAATAGGCAGAAGTTGTTATGGACATCTTCAACCTGTCCCTCCAGCTTTCCACGGTTCCTGTCTGCCTGAAGTCCACCATCATGTGCCTGTGCCCAAAAAAACCAATCATTACCTGCCTTTATGATCACCGCCCTGTCGCTCTTGCCCCAGTCATCATGAATATTTTTATACGGATCCTCCTACAGCACATCAAGAACGCCATCCCAGCCAGTCTGGACAGCCTGCAGTTCGCCTAAAGGGAGAACAGTTCTATGGAGAATGCTATCTCAATGCCACTTCACACGGCCCTGACTCGCCCAACCCAGGGCTTAGCCCTGCAGCACCTGTGTTGGGATGCTGTTTGTGGACTTCAGCTCAGCCTTTAACATCGTTCTCCCAGGCGTGCTGGCCCTGAAGCGCTGCAACCTGGGTCTGTCAGCATCATTCTGCACCTGCATCAGTGACTTTCTCACCAACAGGCCCCAGGTGATGAGGATAGGGAAGTTAACATCTTCACCCCTGATCATCAACACTGAAACGCCGCAGGGTTGTCTTCTCAGCACTGCCCTTTTCACCATCTTCACACAGGACTGCTCTGCCAACCACCACACCAACATGGTGGGTTCTATATTGATTACAGAGAAGAGGTGAGTCTCACAAAATGCTGTTCCAAGAACAATCTGGTTTTTAACATCAACAAGACAAGGGAGATCATAGCAGATTACAGGAGGTCCAGGAAGAATGAACACACTCCTCTCTGCATACACGGAGAGGCAGTGGAGCGTGTGGACAGCATAAAGTTCCTGGGCATCCACATATCCTCTGACCTCTCCTGGACTGTGAACCCCTTCACACCTATTGAAGAAGGCCCAACAACAGCTCTTCTTTCTCAGGAAGTTGAAGCAGAAGGGACTCTTCTCAGCTGCTGGTGAACTTTTACAGAGCCATCCTTGAGACCATCCTGTGTCTCAGTGTGACGGTGTGGTATGACAGCTGCACAGCACAGAACAAGAGGAACTAAGCCTGGGTGGTGAAGACAGCTCAAGGAATTGTGGGCCGCCGTCTGTTAGATCTGGACTCTATCTACACCACCCGAATCCAGATGAAGACTAGACACAATGCAGTCGACCCCACCCAACCGGGCAATACACTTTTTGTACCGCTTTCCTTATGGAAACGGTACAGAAACATTAAAACCACCACAAAAAGACTCAGAGACAGCTTTTTCCCAAGCCCTGTGAAAGCTATAGCCCCCCTGTAGTTCAACCCTCCACCCCTCCCTCTATATGCACCCAACCCTCTACAGCCACACACCTTCTCAGACACACACACACACACAGACCTCCATCTTTACATTAGGATGTACTTTATCCACCACGTAAATATTACTGTCTGCTGTAAAGTCTCTCTTTTTCGGAATCTCGGTTTTCTCTGTGTACTCTGGTTTTCTCACACAATCTAAACACGTGCATGTTAGGTTCACCAGTGTCTCTTAATTCTCTCTAGGAGTGATTGTGAATGCGAGTTATTATTTGTGTCCCCTCTGATGGTCCTATGATTAACTGGAGACTTGTCCAGGGTATACCATTCCTCTTGCCTAGTGGCTCTGGCTCCAGCCTACCTCTGGAACAAGTGTCTGACCTAATCATATTGTGATGAATGATAAAAAATGTAAAAAGAAGTTTATTAAACCTCCATGTAGCTTAAAAACTTATTTTCATATATGTCTAAATATAACTGGCTGACTGATGTCCCAAGGTCCGTTAGCCAGCTAATGACGCATGAACATTTTTACATAATTTTCTTGCATATTTGTGTATTGTACAACCTTTAAAGCAGAGTACGCTTGTGGTTCTCTGTATTGTTGTAATAATACTTGTTGAACAGAAGATGTCAGCAGAAAGCAATGTTTCCTGATCCACCAGCAGCTCACATCAACACTGCAGCTCTCAATGAAATACACAATGAGCAAAAATCTATAGAGCATAACAGGACATGAATATGTCAGCAGAACGCTTGCTGTCTATTACACACAACACAACCATCACATCACAACTGCAAGCATCAAATACTTGTATGACCATAAGACATTCTGTGTGTGCATGACAAGTTGTTAAACAATGTCGCTGGCCAAGATTAAACTGGAGATTGGAACACACACACGCAGTGGAGGCAAGAGCAAAAGATAAAAATAAATCTAGGAGAGGGCGGTTACATAAAAGTATGTAGTGAGGTGGTGTAAAAAATTAAAAGCAGAGACACACTGTCAGTTCTAATTCATTGCTTTAACAACCATGACAAATAAGAGAAGGGATCATAGGAGAAAGGGATGGTTTTGGGGAGGTGACCAGACAATGTAATGTTAAGTTCTGTAGTAAACCCGCTTGATGTGCTTGTGCCATAAATCTGAACCTGTCTCCACAGGGTGGGATGATGCAACTGTTGCAAGGTTATGCACTTAGAGGACATACGTGACTTGTAATATTGAGAAAAGGATGCAGCACCAGGCTGGATGAGTGGGCTATTTTCACTTTTATTTTCAAAATAACCAGAGTCTACATACTGTAGAAAGTTGTGTGGATGTTAACAAAAGAAAAAAAAAGAAAAAGAAGGAAAAAAGAAATGTGTATGACAGGTTTGTTGCACTAAAAATACAATTTATGATCGGTTTCCCAAGATCTACCCATTATCCTGGATCCAAACAGCAATGGCAAGCAAAAGTAGTATGAGCTGTTTTATTTCTATATAGAACAGTAGTGAGACAATGGCTTGAATAATGGCGAGCAAATTTGGTCACTGATCTTTTCTCAAGATTTTTGGCAATACAACTCAATGGAAAAGTAACTTATCAGTTAGTTTTCAGCACAGCAGTTTATCAAAGTTGTCTATCGGCATTAGAATCTGACTGGATGAACACAGTAAATTACTTTAACCAAACAGCAAGTGGAACAGTGAAACAGAAGTAAAAGAAAGTAAATTAATCCTTTGATAATCATGACTTCATGATTATTAGGCTAGTTTATTCATTTTTTGACTGAACCACAGCAATCAGGCCATGCAGAAGGACTGAGTCTGTAAAATCAATATCTCCTCTTTTTATCTGTTGTCTATATCTGTTGCTACTGTTGGTTTGTGAACATTTGTTGTGGGATGATATAGTCAGTAAATGTATGTTACAGTAATACAAACAAAAAAAAGAATAGCAGCGCCATCTCTTTCAGTCCCCAGTGCATCATCTGAAGGGAAATGTAACATTTTAAACTTGGTGTTGTGCTCCCATTGCAGCTTTAGTGGCGGAGTTATTAAATATCTACTACTGAAGTCATTTGATGTAGAACTGAACTTCCGTTTAACACTTTCTCATTACACTGAAGAGCTAGTCAGCGGGGGCGTTAACAGAAACAAATAAAGCTTAAGTACAAAACCTGTCTTCCAAAAAAATTTATTACTCTTTGTTGCCGCATGATTTGCTATACTCCACTTCCAGCTGTCTAATGGGGACCTTGCCTTTTGTTTACCACAAAAAAAAAATAAGATTAAATTTTAGATTTTCAGAATTTCAACATTTGATATTATCAAGCAATATTTCTGTGACTTGTGTGTGGGTGAAATAAGGACAAAGGACCCTATGCATATATTAGAGATGTATGGGTCAGATTGGTCATATTTAAAGCGCTTGCTGCTCTGGCTGCAGCAGACAACATGTGAATGCACAGAGGAAAATATATTCCGTTAATATGATTTAAAAAGTTCAATAATGTTATTGCACTGACTGTTAAAATGTGCTTTGATTATTCAGGAGAATAAATCAAAATGGTCATAATTCTGGTATGAACAAAGTATGAATGGAATAGATCCAGAACCTCAAGCACCTTGGAGTCCACATCAGGTAATCGGACAAGATCTGCAGAAATATTTTGTAGAAGACAAGAACTTCTTGAAAAGTCATTTGCCAGCTTCTACAGGTGATCAACAGATTTATTTATCACTTAATGTATCACAGTTTGATATATTGGCTTTAAGAGCGAACAGAAAGGCTGTTCCATCAATCATCAAAATAGCGTGCTAGATCAAAAACTTACAGCTCCCATCTACAGAACAAATCTCTGTCGCAAAACCATGGTTATCTGAAAATAGCTGAAGCACTGCAGTCACTGCTCCTTCACCCTCTAGTCGTCTGGCAACCAGAGCTCTGTACACTAAAAATTGGAGACTTGAGAACAGTTTTGACACAAAGGCAGTTACATTGATGAACACATTGCTCCTTTTTCTCAGACTAACTGAAATGTTGTTTAATACAAATTCACAAATACATATGCACACACACACAAACCTTTCAGTCTTAACTGTAACCATAGTAACTCCTAGTTACTGGGACTGACTATTATATTTATTTATATATCTGGACTCATATTTATTGGTTTAAGTACAATTCTTTGCAATGATTGCTGAGTGCGATGTTGTTCACGATCGGCTTCAGGAACTGCCATCTCTGCAACTGCTAATTTATTTACTGACATATATGTACGTAATTAATGCTGCAGTGTCATTGCTGTGTTCCCCTTCCATGTTTTTTTTTACACTTTATTGCTGCCTTTGGTGATGATGCAGCTGATCCCCCAGTTTCTATTTTAAACTCTCATATTCATTTGTATCTATGCACTTTAATTGGACATTTTAACAATACACTGAAAACTATTTCTATCTTAGCAGAGGAGACAACGATAACAGATATCTGAGTATTTAACTAAATAACAGATTTAAAATGCAACACTGTCCCTTATTGTAATGCAACACGGACAGAGCAGTCTCTACATCTCGAGGAAGCTTAGGCCCCTCCAGCATCCACAGGAACATGCTATGTACTGTATCTTTAACAAGTCTGTGGTGGAAAGACCATCTGTTGGGGCAGCATCAGAGTCTGAGACTCAAAGAAACTGAACAAACTGATAAAAAAAAAAAGACTAGCCTTGGACTGGAGACTTCTTCTGAAGGCCCAAAAACTGAGTGTAAAAAGAACAATGTTGCACAACCCTTTTATAATGGACAACGTTGCACATCCTCTATGGTCAAGTGTCATTGTACAGAGACTTCTTCAGCACAGACATATATTTCTGTTCAGCCTTACACAATGACTACCAAGACATCTTTTAAATTTTATCTATTTATTGATCATATTGTAACAAAATATTTTATTTGAAAAACAGTACAAATACCTTACTTTACTACATTCCATCAAACAGACAGTATAGCCTATATATTTCTCTTATGTGCCATATACAGTCAGCACTTCTTTCTGGCTAATTTCAAGATGATTATCATTTTCATCCAGATGATTAGAAAGGCCTTTAATTCATATAAATCCAGCACCTCCAGAATACTTGTTAAGTTTTAACAGTTTTTTTAGATTTAGGAAAATATATGTTTGACTTATGACTTATGATGACAGAACATTGTGGGAAAAAAAAGACAAAGCAGTCAATGTGTAGTCAATATCTATTCTTCTATGCTTAAAGTCATGGTCTGAATTTTCATCAACTCACAAACCTTGTGGATATTCCATTTTCTTCACAGTCCAGTGATTCTGTCCAAGACCTAGTGTCCTCTAGGGTTATCAATCTATCATGTCATCAGTACACTCTCAAATGAATCCAGGAGCCTGAACATTGCCATTTTGGGTGTTTTTTAAAGTTTTTGATCAAAAAACAAAAAACAAAACACATTTTTGTAATGGACCGTGTTTTTGTTTGTTTGTTTGTTTTTTTAAACCTCTCATGTTTTTTCCCTTCCCCTTTTTCATTTACCTATTTAGTCCAAACCATAGCAATAGCAAGAGATTCTTTTTCCATAAAGTTTTAATCATTAGTAGCCCCTATATAATGAGCAAACCATTCACACAAGCAAAATAATGTGAAACAAGAGTAAAGCATACCACTGGGGAGCTATGAATACAATGTGTGTGAAGTCAGCTTCAGGCCTGAGGCGTATCATCAGCCTTTGTTCCCCAACTCTGGAACTCTCAACGTGCAATGGTTAAAGGTCTGAAGATGAATAATCATGCTGCTGAACTTATAAGTAGGCCATTTTTAAAGGTGAACAGCATAATTTACACTTCATATTACAAAATTCATATAAATGTGGGCAATATATGTAAGATTCTAAGGCAGATTTGTGTGTAGTTTCTTTTCATTTATATAACATCCCTATGTGACTCTGCTGTAATCTACAGATGGAGGTAATTATCACCGCATTCTGTAAACAAAAGGCAACACAATCTGGAAGGCAATCCCAGCCACAGAGACTATTTTATTGCATGCCATAAGTAAACATAGCATGATTAGTTCCTTAGTAACAACAGTCCTTATAATATTTTTAGTTCTCTATAAATATCAAGCAGATGAACATCTCCTAAATCTGAACGGTGGAAAGTACAGACAGAACCTTTACTTGTAAAACTTATAAATTTACTGCTAACTTTGATGTCTGCCTTTATCAAACACTCATTGAAATGCTTGGAAATTGAAAATTTCAACCACAGAAAAGAGTGTTACTAAAATGTTGGAGGATATTACAAAACTGAACTTGGATACATTTTCTTCACAAAATAACAAAAGTTATACATTAGTAAGAGGTCAGTACTAACAGTTTTTTTTTTTGTTCATTTCAGTATTTTCATCCTCTTAACACTAACTTGTCAAATATTGGACAAGCTCAGTTAGTTATCCCAGTAAGAAACTTTGAGGGCATAATTAACCACTTGAAAATATACATCCAAACTATATTATCATCTATTTAAATATTCTGTTCTTTAAATGAAACCTTTTGAAAAACTCCCAATGGGGGATAAATTTATGGCCTCCTTTCAGAAAATTCTTATCTTAGTATTTTGACTAAAGGCCCTTAATTAACTCTGACAGTTAATCATGAAGCTAAATGAAAACGGGCCCCCATGCTGTTCTGTACTGAAACATGTTAACCTAACATCTGAACAGGTCAGACCCAGGCTGAATCAGTAAAGCACAAAAAGAGCATCTGGGGACAGACAGCAGACATGAGCAGAGGCATAATATCATGGGACTATATGTCTCATTAATTTCATGCTCCATTTAATCAGTAACTCATCCTTTGAGGAAACAGAGCAGGATTACCAACAGATGATAATAAAGATAGAAAACAACAACAGAGACCATCATAATAAAAACGTTTTGTTCTTCATTATTTTACATTACATTTCATTAGGTTACTTGGACCGAGCAGATTTGATAGCTCCTTGATGCAGATGCAAGTTTTGAAATTGCAAATAGACCTTGTACGTAGCTGCACTGCATGGCCTAGATTGTCAACCCATGAGTAGGCTGTATTATTTCCAAAATAGAATCATGGCTAAGCTTCTCGTTTAAAACATGACCTCATTCTCAGCAAAACACAGATAAATAAATTTCCTTTTTAATTTCTTTTTACCCAGATTATTTTTCTTTTTGCGCTGAAGGTGCAAAGATTCCATATTGCAAAATCACAAGAAAGAAGACATAGTCGATTGGTCAAGTTTTCATCAAATCATGGCAAAATTCTTGGTCAAATAATTCTGCATCACACTCTAAAAATTGATGGAGATAACAAACAGAAACAAACTTGAGGTATTTTCGTCCACAGACTGTCTCTAAGTAACGTGCTGCCTGCATCTGCACAAATGCACCACAGTGTACATCCATAAATATAATTTAAAATTCACATCAGGCCACAAATTATTCTGAAGGTGAGAGTAGAGTTGTTTATTGGTCCAGTCAAGACTGACTTTTAGCAACACTCTGACTTAGTGACTCAGCCTGTGTGTGTGTTTGATTTTTAAAAGTAACTTTCAACTTTAAAGTATGAGAGAGAGGTCATGAAAAGGAAGTGAACCAGAGCTTTTAAAGTGCATCACAAGTGTTGCCCGGGGAAAGTGCATGGATGAGGTATGCAACAGTCTTATTACCAATAATAATCCATACTGGCAAGACAAATAATGCCCTCCTGTTTTTTTTCATATTAGCTCCAGTTATATTGTTGGCTTCATGGATATTTATATTTGTTTATATATGTGAAATGTCACTATCATGTTTTTGTGGGCTAGTTCTGGTCGGTATGATGTAAGTCTAGCAAAGTCAAAAATCATTCATTCATTCATTTTTTACCGCTTAGTCCATTACGGGTCGTGGGTAAGCTGGAGCCTATTCCAGCATCTATCAGGTGAGAGGCAGGGTAGACCCTGGACAGGTCACCAGTCCATTGCAGTAAAATTCAAGATAAATACTTTATTAATAACTCTGAATGATCACAAGTTAGAAAGATCTTCTAATGACCTTTAGTTACAGTTTCATCACTAACTTCATGGATGGATTCTTAGACATTATGTAAGTCAGAGAACTTAACGAGTAACGCTACAGAGACTCTGTCAACATCATCCTATCTAAAGCACAAAATACTCTTAACTCAAAGTGAATCATAACAACAAAGAAAACAGAACAAAGACCAAAAAGAGACAGAAAGAACAAACAAAGATAAAATAAATTAAGTACAACTACAAAAAGAACATATTTGAGTCAAAAAGTCCTGCGCTATTAAGCAAGATTCAGAGCTTAGCTAGGAGACTTTAGGTCCCAGTTTAATGGAGATTGCTTTCCTAGGAAATCAATCTCCAAACATTAAGTTTCCATCAAATGTTTTAAATAGATCTAAATAAAAACTATTATTGTACTCTAATACTATACTATTGTACTTCTTTTAAACCAGGGGTGTCAAACTCTGGTGCTTAATGGCCATAGTCCTGTGGGGTTTAAACCTTTCCCCTGCTCTACTACACCTGACTGAAATTAATGGGCCATTGTGCAGAAGTTAACAGGAAGCTGTTGGATCCATTTGGTTTGAAGAAGGGGTGTTGGAGCAGGGAAACACTAAAACCTGCAGGGTAGCAGCCCACAAGAACCAGAGTTTGACATCCCTGTTTCAAACCAACATTCATGTAAATGGCTTCCAGTGTGCATAAAGTGATATTTACATTCAAATGTTTATATGCAGTGATATGGTGTTAAAATCAACAATACAGCATTTTCCCAAACTATTATGAATTTTTTTAGTGTTGTTTTTTAAACCTACCTTTTCTAAGTTGCTATTAGGTGGTCCACCCTAATTCTTTAACTAAAAGAGGGGTAACAGTAGTCTCTTCTAGGTAAGACATTGACTACTCATAAATATTTCATGTGAAAGTCCAAATTTGGTCAGACTAAAAAACCATTTTATGTAAATGTCGTGTAGAGGTGCAGAAGAAAGAAGAAAGAGCTACACAAATGCTGATATGGTAACTAAATCTTGACCTTGACCACAGGGCTGCAACTGTGGAATTTAAATTGAATTAATTTAGTAAAACAATGCTTGATAAAACCATGCTGATAAAAAAAAAGTATGAGCAAAATGATTGAAGTGGTGCTTGACATGGGTGCGTTTTATACCAAATTTCTTGCAAATGCCTCCATGCTTACTCTACAATAGCAAAGCATCCCCATTAAACCACACTTTATCAAATCTACAATTAAAAGTCATTAAATGCATTAATGCATCATTGAAAAGCCACCATACCTTTTGTGAGGGTTCCTGAGACCAGTCTCTGTAGGGACTGGATTAACTTGAGCACCCCCTGCCTGCAACGGCTAGTACAGCCAGCCATCCTGGTGCAGAGGCAGGGGCAGATGGGGCACGTTTCCTCCAAAATAGTTCAAAAGAAGGAAAAAAATACAAAAAAAAAAAAAAAAGCTTGCCCTTCTGCGATGCAAGAAATGACCCTTAAGTAAATTATGCCTCAGCAGCATGTACAATGTGACATCATCAGGTCCGTTGAGACTCTGTGTGAACAACAGCAGAAATATTAAGTTTCCTGCAAAATTCTGATGTATTTTAGTATTTGCATTCACTTGCACTAATTTTTCAAGCAGATAAGCCTAAGAATCAATTAACTTTAACAAGTATACTTGATGCTCTGATTCAAAAAGCCATGCTCACACACCTTAAAAGAACACATATACAGGGTTGAAATTTAGAGGCTGATTTTAGAATTGTGCTGAGACTGTCAGCAAACAAACAAAGTGGAAATGTTTATTGTAAAAAATATTTCAAAATTATAAAGTACGTTTAAAATAGCAAAGTTATTTTTGCAAACCAAAGTGAGGGGGTGAATAAATTATTAAACAGACTCCAAAAGTAGAACGTGAAGAGCCTCGTCCCTCTGGAAGTTCTGTTCATACAGCAAACAGCAGACAACCTCAGCCAGTTCTACTCACCTTCTTAGCATGTTTCTCTATTCACAGTCTTCTTGTCTTACTCATTCTTTCTTAAAATCTTATGAGCAGTAAATATTTCTTTGTGAGGATTTCCTCTGATCTGCAGTGGCAGCCCTGCAGCTATGTTCTGTGGAGGAGCTCTGCTCTGGCGCTCTCAGCAGATCTGTACTGCAGAGTGCCAGCAGCCACCCCTGTTCCCGCCCTTCCTCACATGCTCCCTCCTCCTGTCTTGCTTTTGTGCCTCCTCACTCTCAGTCTGGCTGATGCTCCTGATTCTACTTTTTATTTTAGATGCATGGACCAGTGAACAGTCTGGTAAAAAAGGGTTGGTGGGTTACAGAGTAAAAATTAAACTGGAGTTTTTGGAGAAGGAAGATTTGACCTCTTGACATTCTGTCCCAAAAATGTGCAAATCTTTCTAATGAAATAGTGACACTTCTAAAGTTAAATAGCAAGTGGTTTGAATAATTATATTAGTCCCATGACATTTAAATAAGGTATGTACAACCACATTTTTCTGATAAACTAGAACTGGGGGAGAGGCTATAATGGCTGAAGCAGAAAACTACTCTGAACCAAAGCAACACAAGCAATCACACCATTAACACAGCAGTGTTTTCTGAGTTAAAGTCACTCTAAAACAGCTTATGTAAGCCTCGTGAAGACAGAGCATTTTGTTTCTCACTCCAGAAAAGTATGACACAGCATTACCTCTTTCCATTTCCTTTCCTGTCATCTTGTCTATATTTACTGTATTAAGATTCTAGTTATCTCTCACAGCCACAGTCAAATTTTAGGAAGTTTTAATCCAAAAACGACCCTGTCACCCAGTAAAAATGGAAACCAAAAAGAGACAACAACTGCAAAAAGGGTATAGCCTTCGTGACTTAAGGTCACGAAAGCCTTAAGTCACAAAGACTTTCGGCTGCTTGCAGAATCCTGTTTAGATCCCAAGAGAAAAGTACTTTACTTAAAGAGCAGTGTGATAAAAATAGCTGCACAGGGCAAGCCACACTATCAGAGTAAGTATGCAAAGGCTATAAGTAAATCCACGTTACAAACAGTGGAAATGGGTAAAAATCCCTTTCAGTATCATTTTGCTACGATAAGTGTGCAAACAATGAGTTTGACATTTTAATAATTTTTAAACGCAACAAGCCATCACTGAGACAGTTTGTGCTTAAATGCTGCAGCTGCCATAAAGCAGTCAGCGATAAAGCAGCATGCAGCATACTGTTAAAAAATTCAATTGTGTAAAAGGCGGGTGGATGGACCTTAAATTAGATGGACATTAATTAAGCATTTTCTTTAGACAACAGAGATAACAGCATTGTATTTCAGTTGGAGACTTCCTTCACCAACTTTGAGCCTTTTGCAGGTAGATTTTATTAGCTTGATTTAAATAGTGAGGGAAAACAAAAATTTATTTCTAAAGCAATACTACATAAGTTCCCAACTTTTGCGCTTCAGACTTGTTTTGATGGCACACAGACATTCAATCCTGGAGCTGTTGTTGTCAAGCAGAGTCAACATTGGACTGACTTTTACTGGCTGGAGAAGGCTCTGAGAAGAGAAAGGATGTAAGACAGTTGCAGAATTTGTCTTTTTTAGGGGCCTACAAAGTGCATAAGTTTGCACAATTTCAGTAGTGCTGTTTTGAAATCATTTTAAAAGTATACAAAGTAATAGGTGAGATACTCCAGAGTCTATCTGTGGACTTGTCCCCTGAAAACCACTCCTTTTGTGTCAGTTGTTTCTATGGATGCAGTGAGACTGTATATGATGTTCATGAACATGAACTAATGACTTAATCAATATTTTACTCACTTCTGTGAAAATGTAATAAGCAGCACGTGTGTTACTGATAAACGAAGAAATCTGTCTGTTCTTTACAATTTCTCAACAACTAGAGAGAGCTAAAGAAAGAGAAAATCTCACCCACAGTCATTTACAGTGTGGGACTATTTTAAACCAAGATAAAACAATACTCTGTCAATGCTGCTGACTGGAAAAGACTTTCTAACTTCAGTAAAACTGCAGCACCACAGAACAAACCCTATTAGTGAAATCATCCTTCAAAAGGAATTTATTCTTTTTAGCTACAACAACATTTAAGTTATGTTTGATTATCTTATATTTAATGCTTACAAATACCAGATCATTTCTCAATTGTGAAGAGTCACATTTTGAGCATGTGACATGGTCAGTGGACCTGACCGTGGTAAAACAGGGCCCATCCTATAGTGCTGTGTGTGCATTATTGCAACTGCAAATTCAAGTAACCTGCCAAGTGCATCTCTTGCAAGATGTAACAAATGACCTGCATGATTAATGCCCCTGCTCAGGAAATGAAGAATCAGAGATCAGAGAATACATTTAGCAAGCAGCGGCAGCTGTAGAAACAGAAAAGCTATCATAACTATAGTTTATTATGAAAAACATTCAAAATGATCTTTTGGACAGTATTTCATGCCTAACCCTGGCACTTGATCTCAATGGTAGCAATTAAGCCAGAAGGCTACCACAGATTTTTAGGCGCCGTATAGCCAGGTTAACATCAATGGCGTGAACACTACAAGCTCCAGACACTAGATAGCATTCATATCCATTTTAAGCTCATGTTTCATTTATGTTTACAATTTTATAGACTCGAGGCATCACTGTTACAGCACTCTGTTCCATTAGGTTTGGATAAGTTGAAAGGTGCCTCTGCCAGCTAGAGCTGTTTCAACTGTGTTTTCTCCATATTAGTTGCCAGTACCTCTGCTGTATCGTAGGTGTTATGACACCCTTTGAGTCTAGGGGAAAATATTTTAAAAAACAAACAAAAGTACTTAAAGAACCAAAGCCAAAACCAAAACCTCCTCTCAATAAGGGTATCACAAAGCCAACTATTCTCTAACAAAAGAAAACAAAATACGGAAGAGAGTGTCTGTTCTCTATACCACTCACTGTCAGTCCTCATGACGTGGCCCATCCACAGCTGTTACTCATGAGGCATCAGACTCACAGCCCAAGGGCCTTAACAATAGGATCTAGTTCTAGTTTTAACAGTAAATTAAACCTTAGATGAAGAAAATAGCTTGAGTTAATTCAGTCATATTATGTCTGTTGAGGGCAGTTGTTGGTGTCATTGTCAGACAACGTCTGGAGCCACGACTGTTAGAGAATTTAATTTAGTCACTGTACAAAATTAATCAAATGTGCCCTTCATCAGTGGCTGATCTAGAAAATTTTACATGGGGTGGCAAAGGAGGGCCAAGAGGTATAGACAGGTGGCATTAGTTGCATTTACATGGAGCACTTTTGATCCGATTGAACTTTCAATACGTATTGTTAAAAAAAAGTTTATCTGATCATCTTTAATCGGAATAAATTTTCAATCTGATCAAGAAGGATGGCTAGAACCTTTCTGTGACCTGATTAACAGTAACAAATAAGCATGTTTACACTCATATTCATGGTTTTTGTGGTGGATGTTCTTCCTGCTCATGATTGAACCACATGGGGGTTTGGTGACATGATTAATTTCAGGAAAGTTTTGAAAAATGGCGTCAGCAAAACAGAATTGAGTGGATATAACATTTTAGTTGGAAACTCTGAAAAAGTTACAAATAATTAAGCATCTTGATGGCTGAAAGATGCAAAACAACAAGTTGTTTAAGCAGATGTTTGATCAAAACGATCACTTCTTTTTTGTTGTCTTTCTCTTCTTCCAAATCAGTACATGTTGTGAGTGTTTAAAATGTTTTGATCATCTCTAATCTTTTTATCATGTAAAAACACAGCTGATCAGATCACTTTATTCAGCAATCATGTAAAAATGTCAGCTGGAATCTCTGATCAGATTGATTTTATTTGGATAGAGGAAATATTTGTCCATATAAACGTAGTTATTGATCGTCCTCAGTGCAATACGGGAAAGTTCCTAAATATGTAAATGAAGTCAAAAGATCCACAAAAACACTTAAAAACAATTTACTCTATCATTCGACATCATCCAAAAAGCTGTGTCTGATTTATTTACATTTGCATGTAATGTACTTTCCACTACAGGTGCAAAGCACCTTGTGACTCCAGGGAGTAATTTGCTACATTATCTTTTGTTTCTTGTAATCATTGATGCCCCTCAGAGACCATTAAATGCCATGGCAAGGTCAACACATCAAACCTAGAAAATTTACTGGCTTAATTTCTGCATCCCTTCTAGGGTCTTCTCTCTGTGGCAAGTAATTTATTTAGCCTATTATTGCAAGCATGACCCAAAGCTTTTACCTATCATATTAAATCATATCATGAAGAATATTACACTGCAGCAAATTAACCTTAAACTGATAAGGGAACCAAAGTGAATCCAAGAAAATAGATTAAAGGAATCTTCCTTTCTAGCATTTCACTGTAACAACAAACAAATAAATAGTTTAACATTTATTTAAGGAAAACATTGTTGCCATGGTGAATCACTTTTATCAAGAAGAACTATAATGATTTGTAAGAGTTCATGTAATAAATGTAGCTACACATTTTCAGTGCTATTAACAGAGTTACTCAATTCATCCACTGGCATTAATCTGATGAGGGAAGCCTCAAGTTTTATCAGTTTCCTCAGGGTTATTTGTTCTGTGCTCTCAGTATGAAAACAACCGCTGTTCAAAGTAGGCAGCAGCACAGCTGACCCCCGCAGCAGCACAGCGTTGCTTCCCACACTGATATTAAGCTTTTCAAACCCCCGCACTGAGCATGCTTAGACAAACCTGCTCCCGGAACTCCAGACAGGAGTTTAGTAGTCATCTTCATATGAAATGATGATAAATGACAGGAACAGTGGGAAACCATGTAGCTGGGAGGATCTGGCAGGATGAGATATAGCCAACAGCCAAACCCACACACTGAAATGCACACAGCCCCATGCAGATACAAAATGCATACACAGAAATCTGATTTTATTAGGGTCCGAGCCATATGAAGTATGGAAGGACCAAATTGTTCGTGAAATGTTTATTAGGGTCCAAGCCATACAAAGTATGGAAGCACCCTATTGTTGTTGAAATGTTTATTATTATTATTCTAAGAACTTTGAGCGCACCTATGACCCCCTAAACACCCATGAAAACTTTTGAAAATTGGCACACACATAAATCCCGGCAAAAATTAGATATTCTAAGGGTCTGCATACAATACAATTGAAAAATTACCCGACAGCGCCACCTAGTCACGAAAAAAAATCCCAAAATGAATTGGGTCCCGAAAGTCTACTTCGACATACGAAGACGAAAATCGGTACACGTGTAACACCCCAAGTCGAGCAGAAAAGTCAATCAAACACCTGTTGTCATGGCAACGGGGTGCCCGCCATCTTGCCGTTGATGGCCATTTTCCCCCCCGTTTTTTCCACTTTATACACATTGTATTTGAACAAACTAGTCTGAGGGGATTCGTGCGAGTGACTCCAAACTTGCTGGGAAGCTTCCTGAAAAGTTGGGGACCAAACGATATTCAAATCTTTCTAATAGGAGAAAGCATGTTACCGTGGCAACCAACGGAAAAAAGCCTTCTCGCCATTAAACACGGTTAGCTAATTTCTGCATAGAAATACATGGGATCTGCACCAAAGTTGATAGCATCAATACTTTAACGAACTAGTCTGAGGGAATTCGTGTGAGTGACTCCAAACTTGCTGGGAAGCTTCCTGACAAGTTGGGGACCAAACGATATTCAAATCTTTCTAATAGAAGAAAGTGTGTTACCTTGGCAACCGACGAAAAAAAGCCTTCTTGCCATGAAACACGGTTAGCTCATTTCTGCATGGAATACATGGGATCTGCACCAAAATTGATAGTATCAATACTAGTTTGGTCCTTAACAATCTACACTCACTAGCTAGTTCAAAAAGCACGTTACATAGCATGTTGGCTAGCTTATTAGCTTTAAATTAAAGTTAAAAAGATTCAACCTGTAGTTTACCGTTTCTCTTCAGAAATGGACCCTTTTTAACCTCTCCTTCTATGGTTTTAGTCCCTCCATATATGTTTTAGCCCCTCCCTCTATGATTTCTATGATAAGCTTTTACAGCAAACTGGCATCCTTGTTTAATTCATAGCAGCTAACCAGTTTTTCCCTAAAATGTGCAGATGTGTAGCAGCATGCACTCGGTCTTTGTTAGTCAGAGAGGTTGCAGTGAAAAGTATTTTCCAGGAGTGTGTGTGTGGGTGATCAGATCACAGATATCATTGTGTAAAGAAACGCTGCATTGTAAACTTACAGAAAACAATACAACAAGCATGCTTCATTCCTGGAACGCGGCAGGATAAAACCAGGAGGTAGGGCAACGAATTAGATGTTTCCAGTCAGATCTAGTTGTACATTTCACGTGGTTACCCTGAGATACAACCATGCCCAATGATACACACCTGAAGGAAAAATAGGAATTCATCATTTCCGCCAACCTTACAGGCCACTGCGACCAAATAATTTAATAAGGTAAATTAGTTCTGGTGTGGATTGTACGGACCGCTGTGTTTCATCATTTACATGAAACACACATCAGATGCTTCAGGACACATGTTCTTCTGACACCACACACCCAGTACCAGAAATATTTCAGTTAAATAATGCAATTATTATTAGCAGTGACCAGACCATCTAATTACCCCACCCATGGACCACAAACCCTTCTCCATCATCATCATCATTCATCATCACACAGATGCATTTTCATTACAACTGTGGCACCATTTAGAAGATTTACCAGCAAGAACTAATCCACCAAACACTCATTCCCTTTCTGTTTGAGCCAACTTTCCATCATCATGCTCGCTCAGGCAAAGGAGAAAACACCTTAAGAAAATAATTACATTTAAAAATAATAAATAATAAAGTAAAAAAAATAAAAATAAACCTAAATAAAGTTTGGGTTTAGTTTTTGAGATAAGGGATCTCAAAACATGAAATTAATATGTAGTTTTCCTTTAATGATCATGTAATCCTGAGTGTGTGAGGGCTGCCAGGTGTGCGGAGGGGCCGCCCTTACACACCTAGCTGGACCCGCAATGACGAGGCTACATACTGACCCACAACATCACCTGGTGGTCTCTATTCCACAGGTGTTTCCCCTCGACACCACCATCCGGAAAACTAATGACAACTTCAGCTACACCCCCAGAGGAGTCATCTACCCGCAGTACTGCGCTTCAATTTTCACCAGGTCCAGGTCCATGACGGATCCGTTTGACGCTAGCAAACGGCATGCATCGTAGCATCGTACAGCCTGGTGAAACTCCCCTACTAGCAGCCCAACGTTTACCGGACAGGCCCAAAGTTTATACCCCGAACTTTGCTGTATATCCCGGTTAAAGCGGAAATGTCGCGATTTTACACAACAAAACCAGGACTAACGTTTACCTCAAGTTTCCCGAATAATACTTGTAGGGGGCTAGTTTGAAGTTTCTCTCGCTTGGTGAACATTTAATGCTTCGATGACGGACTAGGGATCAATGTTTCATCAATATAATTGTAGGTTCCGGTTGTTTCATTCCAAAATAAAACTAACTTTTATTTTGAAAAACAACTGTCTCAACTGCTAACAGGAAATGTGATTTACCTTGACAACATTTCCTCTGGCTCACTATGGTTACCGTAATCTAAATTCACCTGTCCACGTTGTTTCTGTCCACGACTGTTCCAACGCGAAATAAGGCTCATATTATTTTAGGGATTAACGAGAGAGAGTAGCAATTAATAAAAATAATCAATTAATCTCTGTAGGATAATTTATAGTTTAAGTGTATATTATTCACGGAAAGGTTTTTTCGTACTCCGACTCCAGACTGTGCTCTTTTTCCGACAGCACAAGAGGTCTTTCATGTTTAAAAGAATCAGGAAGCTTTATTTATTTAGTTTTTAATTTATTTTTTGTAACACCCATAAAGCAAAAATTCAAAGTAAGATTTTTACCTATTACACAAGCACATTTATGATAGTTTAACATTAATTCAGACTTTCAGCACCATCTGCTGGCCACAAACAGCAACTCCAGAAGTCATTTACCAATAAAAACCGTTATCTTGCTTATACGTTTTCCTAAACAAATCATTGCATTGTCTTCACTTTGGAGACTTTCTGTTTCCCATCTGGTCAATTAACCCGAGGAAATATTAAAAGTTTTAAAACCTACTCAAAAAAAAGTTTTGCTTTATAACTCATAATATTTCATATATATGATCTTCATTTCAGTTAAAAAAATAAATATGATTAATGTTTACAACCAATCTGTACTACATCTATTCTTCCTCCAGCAGCCATTGTGGTGCTCCTTGTGGTGCTCATTCTGAGGTAAGCCCATCTTCAAATTCACTTTCACAATCAGAATACCCTGAATAGATTTCTATCTTGTCCTCATACTCTGAGACATCTTCCTCTACATCACAATGTTCCTGACTCCATGAAATCATGCCCAAGTGATCATAACTAACACTGTAATTCAGTCTTTTAGCGCCATCTGCTGGTCACCAGCAAACAAGAAGTTCATTATCAGTAAACCAGTTTACTTGATTTCAGACAGACAACTATTTCAGCTCCAGAGGGGAGAGATCTGTGGGTGTAAAAGGCCGTTGGTTGGAGCACCCATTCCTCACAATATCCTCTTCTATCACATTCTGGTTGTGTTCAGCTCGATCACTGCTCAGTGCTGGAGTTAGGGTCTGAGAGAGATGTATCAGATATGCACGGTTATTAATGTGGCTCATGTGATGTGCTTGTCTGAACGGGTTTGAGACCTATTTTTCTGCCTCCTGTCCAAAATGACAGGCCCAAACAGATTAGGTATAATTTCACAACTACAAAGATCTGTATGTGTAACCCTGACCTCCAAAGAAAGCTGAGACATGTAGATTACTACAGAAGTGTCAGAATTAAGATGTGTGTCAGAGTAAATTCAACTGGAATACAGTAGAAAGTGATACAGCTACACGATCTGGTCCTGCCCAGTCCTGAAGGGCTTTTAGGAAAGGGTTGTGTATGATACTGTATGAGTTCTATCAAACCCTGTTACGGTCTTGTGTGAGTTGATGCCCCAAGAAGCAAAATCTCCTCCACCCACGTCCTGATTCTGGCTTTCATCCCACTTTTTGTACAGTGACTTATTTGGCTTTGGTGGGAAAAGGCACTCCCTCTTCTTATAGTGGTGGACCTGATGGTGCATCTAAAAGTGGAACGAGTTAGATACAAGGAGCCATTTATGTTGGCTCCCTGTAAAGTGACTACCCAAGTTACATTTATATATACATTTAGTATTTTGTTTGTGTGTATATCATTATAATTATAATTTCGATTCTTTTATTAATTTATTTCTACAGGTGTGTCTGTGGATGTAGGTCAGACAGCTACATGTATATATATATATATAAATATATATAAATAAATATATACACTGCTCAAAAAAATAAAGGGAAGTCTTAAACAACACAATCCACTTAGGAAGCAACACTGATTGACAATAATTTCCACCTGCTGTTGTGCAAATGGAATAGACAACAGGTGGAAATTATAGTCAATTAGCAAGACACCCCCAATAAAGGAGTGGTT
>JBAMHW010000017.1:4877246-4903443 GCA_037177495.1 Rhadinocentrus ornatus
ATACAATCAGTAAGACTCCAACTACTAACATGGCCAAGACCAAAGAGCTCTCCAAAGACACCAGAGACAAAATTGTAGACCTCCACAAGACTGGAAAGGGCAACGGGGCAATTGCCAAGCAGCTTGGTGAAAAAAGATCCATTGTTGGAACAATCCTCAGAAAATGGAAGAAGCTAAACATGACTGTCAATCTCCCTCGGACTGGGGCTCCATGCAAAATCTCTCCTCGTGGGGTGTCAGTGATCCTAAGAAAGGTGAGGAAACAGCCCAGAACTACACGGGAGGAGCGGGTCAAGGTTAAGGTAAACTGGTTCTGAGTGGAGAAAACGGGGACGGCCCCTCATTGTTTGCAAAAATAAATTGAGATAAAACTTTATTTTTGTTCCGTCTTTTGTGTACTTTATATACGTTTCCCCTTGTGGTAACATAACTTACTCTGTCCAGACGGTACAGTTGACACCATGTTGGCAAAAAGTAGTCGTCTTCACAAACTGTATCACTTCTGGCCGGTCCTGAAAAAAGGAAAACAGGGTAATTCTCCAACAAGCTCTGCAGCAGAAACCTAGTGCCATGATGGTAACAAACACTCCCACTGAAACACACAAAGCAGCGCCATGACAGCTGTTAGTCACCACCCGTTCCTCAGCCTCTATCTGCAGGAGGGAAGTCTGAGCTGGTCCCCCTGAACTCCTCACTTACCAAAGACAAGCAACGTGGGACCCATGTTACATCCAGACATCAGGGCATCATGTTGACGTTGGCAGCCATCACTAATTCACAAGTTCTTCTTTTTAACTGGTACTAACGGGATCTTTATTCGCCAGATTTAATCTCGGTCAGAGCGTGGCTGAAAATGTTGCCAGATTGAGGAAAAATGCAGCAATAAGTGTGTATATCACAGTATTGCAGAAAAAAGTGGATTAAAAGACTTGATTCCACCAAAAGATTGTACCTTAAGTCAGAAAAAATACATGCATAAGCAAATGCAGCTCAGGTCAAGTCACACACAGACTGGGACATCTATAATCATTCAGTCAGTCTGGAATGGTTTCAGTCAGTGTAACAGAACAGTTTTTTATTTTATTTTTGTCTTATACTGAACCACAACATTAAGTAATACATTTTAGTTGCATCCAGACTTTTTGTGCAAAAATTGAGCACAAAAAGTCTGGATGTGTTCAGTCGTGCACGTGGTTCATGACTGTGTTTCTTCGCTGTTTCATCGCTGTATTTCATTACTGTTTCCATCCCCGTGTTTCATCGCTGTGTTTCATCACTGTTTCCATCACTGTGTTCCATCGCTGTGTTCCATTGCTGTTCCATTGCTGTGTTCCATCACTGTTTCCTTTGCTGTTCCATCACTGTTTCCATCGCTGTGTTCCATCATTATGTTCCATCGCTGTGTTCCATCATTGTGTTCCATCGCTGTTTCCATCACTCTTTCCATCACTGTGTTCCATCGCTGTGTTCCATCACTGTTTCCATCACTGTGTTCCATTACTGTTTCCATCGCTGTGGTTCATCACTGTGTTGCATCGCTGTGTTCCATCACTGTTTCCATGGCTGTGTTCCATCACTGTGTTCCATGACTGTGTTCATCTCTGTTTCCATCACTAACTAGGAAAATCAACATTTTAGATTCTCAGCTAGCCATTTTACCATATAACCTTGCATGTAGGCATGTTAGCTAGCATGTTAGCATGTTAGCAAAAAATGCTAACTAGGTAAATCAACATTTTAGATTTTCAGCTAGTCATTTCACCATTTTACCAAGCATGTTAACATGTTAGCTAGCATGCTAACATGTTAGCAAAAATGCTAACTATATCCATCAACATGCAAGAATCCCAGCCATTTCAATTTGCATATAACATAGCATGTTAGCTTGGATATTAGCATGCCAGCAAAAATGATCACACAGGTTCACCGGGCCGAGTTAAGCTAAATAGGTGTATGAGACAGGTGGAGTTGGGCCACGGAGCTCGGACCCAAGGGATGCCGCTTGTGGCTTTAATTATTAATATTTTTTAATGTATAAGTCACAATCTAAAGAAAATTTAGTGTGAAAACTAATATATGATTTACCATGGGTATGTGTGGTCTTTTTTACATTTCCCACCCTGAAAGTGAAAGTCGAAGTAGAAGTAATATTTCAGCTTTGTGCACAACTCTGTGCTCTCTCTGCTCTCTGGCACTCATATCGGTTTAATAACGAACTGCTGAGAAAGCTATGAGGACTTTGTTGAATCAGAAATGAGAGCATAAAAATAAGTCATAACCTTTTGAGTGGAAACACAAGATAAACAAAGATTACAAAATAGACACAAAGTGTAACTGCCATTATAAGATAGGTAGAGTATAAACTGTTCCTTTCATTCTCTTGGCTTTGTTCTGACCAAATGACAAACCTTTGCAAAATGTGGTCCCTCTGCAGCCTGCGGAAGAAATTTGTTTAATTATCCATGGCAACAGCTGTCCTGTTTGGCTCCACTGGGGACAATAAGGACGTGTGATTTAACAAACATCAACCTACACTACACACAGAGGCAACCTCTAAAAGCATATAATACATGTGAATATGGCTGTGAAGAAACCAGAAAAGGAATCTTATTTTAAGTTTGGATCCTTACCAACAACCTTACTTCCTACTCACTTGCATAATGTATGAGGTATTTAGGAGGTTTCACATTGCGTCACTTGTGTCTAAATAATGCAAGTAAGGCACAGAGGATGTAAAGATAGCATTAAGAAATTTTGCGGATGTTTGAATACACACACAAAAACCTGAAAAAGTAAGATTTCCCGGCTTCATTTGTTCTTTTGTCCTATACTGAAGTCCTAAACAGCCCTGGGGACTGGAACAACAACCTCACACTAAACCATATTTAAATCTATGAAAGCCAAGTTTTTTGGTTGCAGGTACACTTCTGAGAGGTTATACTACTACTTGGGTGGCCGCCTAGGAATTATAAATATATCTTCAACTAAGTCTCTTGATAAAACATTGTGATGCTAATGTGTGCTTTATTGCAAAAGCTAATTAAGCAAAGTGGATTATCTGAACAATACATCTTTGTTGACAATGTTTTCTGGCTTGAAATAATGTTTCCCACACACAGAGGGAAGAGACTTGAAACATACAGATGATCACTGCCAAACTCATGAAGTGTGATAGCTGTTTCACACTGCCATCTGCTGGGAATACATAGTTTGCTTTGAACAGGTCTACTATGTTCTTTTTTCAATGATGTGCATATCTTTCAATATCTTATATCTGTATTGATGCATGATAAAATGGGTTGCATTCTTTGGAATTTATGTGTAATTTCACCATTTCCAGATTAACCCAAAATGGCATTTCACTTCTGTCCAGAATAATCTATATCTTTCCATACCCCCTGCTCACTTCAAGAAGAGCTCAGTGTAAGAAACACACCACCTGTGACACAATAACCATCAATCTCTAAAACAGATTTTTTCCAGCTGATGACATTTCCTTTAATATGCAGCCGCATTTTTTTTTATATGCAAACACCTCCTTTTAAACTTGGCTTAAAACATTTAAGAATATTCTAGAATTACTTTCTCGTCCTTTAAATGTATAAGAAAATGGGGAATTTTTACAGAAACTTCCATTTATGCATCAGTGGTTCTTTCAAGAAATACTGCTTTCTACAACTAAATAGCGATAATGAGTCAAGAGACATCCAATCTACTATCAGTCAAAACAAGAGACTGATGAAATAGTATTTCTTTTATTTGAAAGAAATGTTTCAGCCAGGGAGGAGATTTCTGCACACATGAAAGGAGTCTCAAAATCCCACATAAGCACTCGAGCTGCTTCGTGCAAAATTGTATTCCAATCTGTACGTGTCAGGAAATGCATGCATAGGAATACTTTTAAACATGAAAATGATCATGTCTATGAGGAGAAAATTCTGTGTGCAAAATATTAACATTTGTGCAGTTGGTAATGTTTGCATGTGTAGTTGATTTACTTTGTTCAAACTACCACACAATTTCTGTGTAGATTTGAACAAGCTTTTGCATGTACACAGTCTTACAACTTGGTTTACACATGTGTGAATCAAGTATCAAACATTTGTATCCTTTATTGAGTCTAGTTTCTATCGACCATCCTCTCTTTTAAGTGTGTGCTAAATTGTTCATGTTGCACATTGCAATGTGAGCACATTGCACACACTTGCATGAAAGCTTTTATGTAGAGGAAGCCTTTAAGAAGAAAAATCTGTTATTTGCCTTTTTACAAATAGAGGAATTTGACGTCTGCACTTCAAATTAGTTCAAATTCAACTAATTGTTATTGTCTCTCAAACTGTTTAATTTATATTATTGTTATTGCTTTCTTATTTATGGTACTACACTAAGGTTAATGTTGTTATGTGTTTCCTTTATGGGACTACAGAGGTCAATTAGCACCTTGCTAAATTTGCTGTATATTTACAGCAATATTGTGCGTTCATTAATAACGCTGACTATTCAAAGAAATTATTAAATATAAAATAAACACCAGCAATGATAATGTAAGAGTAAACAGAGGTGACTTTAATAATAAAGGAGAGACTACAACATATGAGATTACAGAAGCTATCATTGCATCTTTGCAGGCCTTATATAAATAGTGAGACAAAAATAATATTGGATTAGCACACTTCTGAAACAGCAATTTATTGTCATAAAGCACATGATGACGCACACCACATGGTACTACTGTGGATGAGAGAGTCCATTTAATTCAATTTAAACATTTAAAAGGACATTTTAAGCTTTTAGAAATTACAGCATGTCATGCTGTCTCAGAATTCAGATAATGAGTGATAGATCCTTATTGTGTCTGGATCGTTCAAGTTAAAATCTGCTTTCTGCAGCTCAGTCTATGCTAAGTAACAGCACATATTTATCATTAAACATTTACAGTAGCACAGAACTAAGGCTGATAAGACTGTTTACTATAATGATGCTGCTATTATTGATTCATTTATTCCAACAGCATGCTCTTACAGGTTTTCACAATGTCCACAAGTTATTAGTTTATGTAGTTTATATTTAGTAATTTAGACATTGTACTATATATTTTTGGATGCAGTTATTGACATGAGATGATTACAGTGTACACCTTTGTACACACTTGGTGCTAGATTTCATGATGTAAACACACAGATCAACAGTCTTTTTTTTAATTTTTAGGTAAATGATATTTGTAACGATCTTTCTGTCTTTTGCTGAAGTCACACACCCTATAGTGGTGGTAGATTAAAGGCAGAACTGATTTATAAAAAAGCTTACTACAAAATTTTGGAAACAAATATTTTCAATAAATGTATGCTAGTTTTTATTGTTATTGTAAATTTATTTTTGATAAAGATTCTCATAACTTTTGACAATTTTAGCATTTGGCTAGTGATGCTAATGTAATAATAATTTGGCCTCATTTTATTGTCTGAGCTTACCAAACATAGATGTAAAATAATTTTATCAAAATAACATAATCAAGTTATAATTTGAGCTGTTCATCAAAATTTATATTCAGAAGGACTTTAGCTAAAACCAGACAAAATCACCATTTTATGAAAACCTAATAAATGTTCTTACATATTGTAAAGTGAATGTTTCATTCTGAAAATAAATAAGTAACTGGGATTTTTTGGTATTGAACAGAATGATCATCTTTCTTCTTTGGAGTTTAATAGGTATTAATAATATCCAGAAATCATTAGCTGGTGCTTTGCTAAAAAGATGGAGGTCAACAGGCAATAGTTAATGTCCTCTTCACTAAAAAAAAAAAAAAAAATAAAAAAAAAAACTCTTTTTGTGTATTCCAAGACCTACAATTGATAAAATTAGCCATCAGTACTCTCCCTTGCCATTTAAAAATGCAAAGCACCACAGTCTTAGAGCAGTCTGAGAAAGGCAAAGCCAGAGAGCCCATATGCATTATGTGCATTACTATCCTGACTACTTGCAGGGTGGGGGCTGTGCAGCTAATTTGTATACTCTTTGAGGAATCAAATGAGATGCCAGCACAAGCTTGATTGCACAAATTAGCACAAGCTAGGTTTACCACCAACTTGCTGTATTTTGCAATTCTTTTGAAGATACTAAAATCGAAAAGGACATCTGAAGAGGATGACGCACCAAAACATACAAAAAACTAAGAAATACAACGGAACAGCACAGGTAATAGTATTACTGGACAATTCTTAATATAACAGGTTAAATCCTTTACAAAGCAGATCTTTTTTCACCTTGACCTATGTCAAGCAAGACAACGGACACCAACACCGATAACAGCATCCCATCTCTGAGATTGTTCTACATATTTCTGAGACTGCCTCCAAGTGGCAGAGAAATATTAAATCATGAAGATGTGTTATAGAATGTAAATGGTTAACTTTTATGTTATACCAAAATAAAAAAAGTGGTTAGTTTATTGGAGACATGGTAGTGTCCAATCAAAAGTTCACATTGCTACAGGTTTTCCCTCTAGAATAGCTTATTTTCTATTTGACTTAATAGCAGAAAAGATGTCGCCACTGAATTCATTTTAAAGTCTGATGCCATTTCAATCATTTATCCAGGAGCCACAGTGAAGATCATTGGGCATGTTCATTACCTTGTAAGTTCATTTCTTCCCTGCACTTCTTGTGCTCTATTGAGTCTCCGTACACAGAGTATACATATATTCAATATAAGATAAAATAATAATTACCTAATGTTTCAACAGCTTCTGAGGCTGACAGGGAACTTGGACTATTCACACTTAGCATGCCTTGATAATTCTAAATTGTTGCTACTGGCAACAAATTAACCCCTTTACTCATCAACTGCTCCCGGGTGCTGAAATGTGGCAGCCAACTACTCTGTAGTACATCTCTAGATGGGTAAAATGCAGATCCATATTTCCTAATCAGGATTAATAAGGTAAAAGGTATTATAATTGCTATTTTTATGATTATTCTTAAACCAACTTTCATCAAACACTGGTGGTCTTCTTTTAGAATTAAATTAAGCTGGTTCATTAAATAGATAATGTATTTTACATTGTCTGCAAGAAGTAGAAATATATCCAAAGGTTTTCTGAATTGAGAAAAAAATCGATTGAAGGCTGAATATTGCAAATATTAAACCTACAGCGAAAAACAACTCTTTATCAGATACAGATTTAGCTGTATAATAACAGTGTTTTTACCAAACATAGCAGTGGGTCGCTTTCTGCTTGCTTTAATTTTAGGTGCACTGTACATGGGAGTCTTTTCTGAACAAAACAAATTCCACTGAATAAACCACGTTCTGTGATTAAAATCCCACTTAAGTAGAGTGGGGTTATACTATAGTGAAGCGTACTCTAGTTTTTTAAGACAGAAAGATTTATGAGCTTAAGTCAGCTTTTATTCTCCTGCTGTAGTAAACCACCCAGTGGTTTCCCAAAGTTTCCTGTTGCATCGTAATAGAGTGAAAAGCTTATTGCTGTAGAATAAGTCTCTTTATGTGTCATTAAATCAATTCAGTAATCAAGCAGTATAAATGAAAGGAATAAATATTCTGAAATAAATATGTTTCTTAAACACTTATAATTCAAATGGGCTATTTTACTTATTTATATAAAAATAAGAGAAAAAGGATTTAGCTCATTAAAACATCCATCAATGCTTTTTAAGTTTTATGTTTCCTTGCCAAAGTTATTTTTTAGTTTTACACATGACATCTGTTGATTTTATGCTGATACAATAGAATAGTCTCAAAAACATTTAGACTACTTTAAAGGTAATAAAGTTGTAACAATGACATCATGGCATGTAAAATTTACAACATTTTTTCTCTCTTTTTAAAAAAAAATGTCCTTAGTGCATATTCACTACAAAATCAGAAGCTTATTAGTGCCTTCACTCATTACAAAACTCTTTTGAGAACATCTTGTTCAGTTGCAGTTAATCTGTTAAAATGTCCAAGAAGTCCTTTAGGGCATCCTGCTGTGGTCATGTCAAACATGCACATATTCTGCATATCATATCAACTTTCTGGTCACTTATTTACTGCCAGTGTCAGGGCAGAAAGGAGAGAAAATAAACAATTTGCAAAATTTTAACCAGCTGAGTTGATGTGCACCTTGTGAGAAAATGACTGAGCCATCAACTCCTTCCACTTAGATCTACTCTTTATTATGTTTCACTGTGACTTATTTCAAACTTTACTGAGAGTAAAATTTATGTAATCAACAAGATGATGTGTGCACTTTTTCTTTAAGCACTTGAAAAGTTATGCAGCAATCACGGGGCTATGCTTGAATTATATAATCTTTGACACTATACACTGAAAATGTAACTTATCTCCTAATCATGTACAGTGAGAGGTTGGGTAAGTTTACAATATGTATTAAGTCCATTCATGAAATAGAATTTTCACATTGGCTGATCAGGGGTGCCATTTTTTTCATGCAAACTCGGGTTCTTCTCCTCTGTTTCAGGCTTAAGTGTGTCTATCTGTTTCTGAGACTGTTGGGAGACCCTGTTTCCATTAATTAAGGTCAATCGCTTGTGTACAGACAGACGAGGAAGCTGCAGTTTCCTGCATGATGGTCCTCTGCAGCGTAACAGCTGCCCATAGGCCCGACGGAAATCCCTGTTGAATGCTGGATACAGGATGGGATTAAGGGTTGAGTTTAGGTAGCCCAGCCACAGAACTACTGAATGAAGTGTACTAGGGGGATTTGTATTTTTCTTTATGCCACTCCAGGTGAAGAAAGTGAAGTAGGGGAACCAGCAAATGACAAAAGCTCCCAGCACAGCTGCTAGGGTCACTGTAGCTTTGTGCTCTCGGGCTATGGCTGCAGTTGCTGAGCGTGCAAATGATGGAGTGGTAGCACGAATGCGCCGCACCTTAAAAGAGGACAGGATTTTATTGTTGCAAGAAATATATATACCTTTATATAGATCAGATATGGATATCTGACACAGATGCTATGGAAATAGTTGCATTCATTTAAATAGAAATCACTTACATAAAATCATGTTTGCCTTCGTTTTAAGAAAAAACAAAAAGCCAGCCTTAAAAGGAACCTTTACTAACAAGACCTCTATGGCTTTTTAGAATATTTTTATGGGGTTTACAGATGTTTGAAATAATCAAGATGTCTTTGTTTATTTAGTCTTAAAGAAAATCTGTTATTTCCATTGTGCATTATGAATATTGACATCAGAGAGAGAGATCAGATCTCTGGATCCTACAGTAAGATGCAAGTGACTTCTGTTTGATCTTATTTTAAGCCAAAAGAAAGACAACAATCAGGGTTTTACTTAAATTGCATAATGAATGATAAAAATAAGATAGATAAGTGAGCTGCTTTTAAGTGCAAAAAGAGGGGAATTTTTTATGTATTGACTTTTTCCTTTGATCATGAGCTGTTCAAGGTAAACACAAATAAAACACCAGCCATTCACTGCTGCATATATGTTTTGGAGGATTTCCAGTTAACTTTCCAGCTACCTTGCAGGAAAGTTAACTGGATATCCTCCACAAAGTAAGACTTAAAACTCAAAAATGTACACATATAGCTTTAAAGAAACACCATCTACATAGATGGGCAGCTTGGACACATCATCAGTACGGTACCCAGGGTGTTTCGGGTCTTTGATCTTTAGACCCCCTCATCTGGGCTTGTGTCCAAGCAGCTTGCTACACCATGGATCCTGTCTTTTGATCCACAACCACCTGAAAGCGCTCTCCGCTACTTCACTGATGTTCTTGGTGGCTTTCCTCTCCTGCAACCCTCTGACACCAAGGAGCCTGAGTATGCGGTGCACAGACTGGCCTGAAAATCCCCTACAGCCTACCTCAATTGGCTCACAGCGTGCCCTCCACCTGCAGTTCTCAACCAGCTCCTGGTACTTGGCCTTTTTATGCATGTGAGCCTCTTCAGTGCGGTCCTCCCAAAGGAATTGTGAGATCCCAAAGCACAGCTTGCTTGGACGAATTAGATGTTAGCACCACGTCCAGTCTGAGTGTTGTTTTGGCAATGTGCTCTGGAAACTTCAACTGTCTCCCCAGGTCCACCTGCAGCTGCCAGTCACGAGCCAAGGCTAGTAAGCCTGTTGAGGTCTTCAGCTAGTTTGGAGGCTTATCTCCTACCAAAATACAAAAGTGATGTTGCGCCTTGCAGGGTGCTGGTGTTTGGCTTGTTGGATTCCTGTGCTGATGGCATCCGCTACTGCCTTCAGAACCTGGTTGTGGCGCCACGTGTACCTCCCCTCTCCCAGGACCTTGGGGCGTCAGCTCAAAATGTGCTTCAGGGAACCCCTTGCTTGGCATTGTGGGCATGCTGGTGTTTCTACAAGACCCCAGCTGTGCAGATTGGATAGGTTTGGAAGGACATCGTACACCGACTGGATCAGAAATCAAAGTCTTGCTGGATCCAACTTCCACATCTCTGTCCAGGTGATCTCCAGTGCTGATGCCTGGTCCCTGTTTGTCAAAACCCCATTGTTGCCATTTGCTGTTGGTCCGCATACATAGCAGCTGCCATGTTTGTGCCACCATTCTTAATACGATGTCTCTAAATAAATAAACAGCTTGTGTTTGTGTGAAGTGAGAACTTTCTGAGCAGCACTGGCTTTGTTTGATAGATGCTAGAGCACCATTAGGTATAAGCAACACTTTGAAAGGTACATAGAAGAAAACTATGTACCTTGTACTATGTAAATTTACTTTAAGTTGTAAATTTAGTTTTTAAAACATTCATCAGCCGAAAACGTCATTTTAACTGCTACTAGGTCACTTTAACTGTTGTAAAGTCTTAGGGATATGTGTTTGGTGAGTGATTGTATAAGTGTTGGTGTTTTTACATTTTTACATTGATCACTGGAGAAACCCAGGAGATTTGATGTGCTCAATGTTGAAAGAGTTACATGTAGTGCAGTTATTGCTACACCTAAGGCCACTGGATCCACTTGCATGTGTAGGACAAAAATAATTTTGGCCATGATCCATTTCAAACTGTGCATGGCATTTAAAGTAATTTCTATGCCCATCTTTAATGCTAGATTTCAGTAATTCTTTCACATTACAGGGCAGGACAAGTACAGGTGTATAAAATGAGGGCTGCATTCCACTTCAAGGATATTTTTTTATTGCATGATCTACAATAATCAGCATGCACAGGTGCAAAAGAGAAAGGCATCATGAATGCATCTGAGTTTGTGCTATAATTTTAAGCCTAAATGACTAAATGAAAAAGGCCTGTTAATATTTCTCTCATTTAAAAGCAGACTTATCTTGTCAACTGACAGTACAGAAATAAAGTGAGACATAATCATTGTCACATTTAGTTAGGCCTCAACCATTAAAATGTGTGAGAATTTCCCATTAGCTAAGTAGTTGACAAAGTTATTAAATTAATGGGAAAATACACAATAAGAACACAACCAGAAGTCTGTAAGACATTGTCTTCTTCTCTCTGACATCTCTATTATTTTGGGAAATCTGTGAAGACTTGCTTTACTTAGAATTCCCACACAATTACTTCAATTCTTTTGTGGGACAGGTTGACTAGAGAAGACTATATGGTGTTATTAGTTAGGGTTCCTTTTAAGTTATGACAGCATAATTGTGCTGAATGAAAATACAGAACACTCACCTGTTCTCGTGCCACTCTGAAAATGCAAAGATACATTCCGCACATCAGCAGCAAAGGCACGTAAAATGAGGCAAAGGCATAGATAATGGCATAGTTGTTATTCCATTCGAACTGGCAGTAACGTCCTTCCTTGCCCTCATCACCCATCCCCCAGTCCAAGTGCTGCACCCTGTAATCTGTTGTGTTCCACCCCAGGTGGATGGGTAAAAAGGCCCCAGCAAATGATAAGACCCAGATGGAGATGATGGCCAGCGTCACCCTTCGAGGGGTAACTCTCCTGGAGTGGCTAAGGGGAGATGAAATGGCCAGGTATCTGTTCACACTGATTGCTAGGAGGGTCAGGATGGAGGATGTACAGAGCAGGACATCCAGGGAGATGTAGATGTTACACAAGGTTCCTCCAAAGGGCCATTTCCCGCCAAGTAGCTCCACAGTGGCAGACAAGGGCAGCACCAGCAGGCCGAGAAGGAGATCTGCCACTGCCAGCGACACTACAAAGCAGTTTGCACTTCTCCACAGTTGTCGGCTAAGTCCTACAGCCAAGCACACCAGCACATTGCCCCCGATGGTCAGAATGATGACAAATATGAGGAAAAGCCAACGGAAGGCTATGGAAATCATGATTCCTTCAACCTTTGGGTCACTGCTGCTGTTGTATGTCAGTAGGAAATGTGTAAAATGATTCATTCACTAGGTCAAATGTTCTTCCAGTTTACTTTTCCATCAGATGTTCTTGCATCTGTGTGGGACGGTAATCAGGTTCAGATGCAGATCGCTAAAGAGGAAGAATCTTTTTTTCTTTTACAGTGCCACTGCCATGGCTCCTGAAGTCAACACTGCACTGTAGAAGAAAGAACAAGAGCGACTAATTAAAAAAAAAATCACATCATCATATAAATGCAAGTTTATAATCCACGTGACATTCAGGTCCTTTACACATGGACATGGACATTTAAATAACAATAGATTTTTGACAATTTAGGATGAAGTCTTTCACTGACTCTGATTTAAACATGCTGAACATGAGGAGTGGTAAACTAATTTATAGCTTGCAATGTCTCATTAAGTGCCACTATCTACATCTTTTAAGATCCCAAATATGCAACTCGTTTCCCTGTGTTTCCTTGGCAATGACAAAATTAACCAAGTAAGCAATGAAACATACCTTGTTACAAGGATGTTTTAAATATATTAATGAACCGAGACGTCAGAGTGCCCTGTGATAGACTGGTGACCTGTCCAGAGTGTACCCTGCCTCTCACCTGAAACAATGCTGGGATGGACTCCAGCTTACACCGCGACCCATAATGGAATAAGCGGTACAGATAATGACTTCAGAGTGCCTTATGGAGTACACAATACAGAAACCAGTCTAACAACACAGAACCTGACGTCACAACGTCACCAGTTTTGGGCCACACTCTGTTGACCTTTAGCTGGAGGCTTATGATTTTTTTCTTTTAATTGAAGAATGACAAGCATGTTTAAAAGTCCAGAACATTGCTATTGCATTTGATTGGGCGGCTTTGCCCGTACATTGAAGGACAGGACACGTATGACTATGAGATATGACTACACACAATGCATGCACACTGTGTCTGTACATTTTCATGTGGTCAAAGAAAAAACCTAACCTTTCTCTACATCTTTTACCCCTCTGTAGTTTACCTCATTTTTTTTCTTTTTTTTTTTTAAACCTCTCCTGTCAAGCATCATGACAGCAGAATGATGGTCTGGTTGCCGTATTGTGATTAACAAATTTACTCTGCCAAGAGGATTTTTTTAAATATGGGGGCTCCCCTTGAACCTTAACTGTTATTCTTTATTATTATTTTAGAATATATATATTTTTTTGTTTTTAACTGCTGGACCGTCCCAGAGAAACAGCAGAAGGAAAAAGGTGGATAGAGGAGAAATAGGAAAAGAAACGGTAAGATAAAGGAGAGCAAAACAAAAAGTAGAAAACAAAACACAACAACTGCAATCAAAGCGAAACAAAGAAACTAAACAGCTGCTACACCTGGAAAGCTACGGTAATAATCCTAAAGTCTTCTAAGAGAACACAACAGACAATCTATAGGGGCACCTGTGAGAAGAAAAACTGTAAAAACCATGAACAGCAACTGGGTGTGTCTGCATGTGTCTGTGTGTAACAGTGTGGGTGTGTAATTAGGTGTGTGTACTAAACATTTCGGGTGAGTTGTGTTTAGTGATCATGCAAATGCAACCATGCCCCCTCCAAAGATCGGAGGTAGACTGAGAAGGCCCAAGCCCTGTGCAACTGGCAGCCACCACATAGAACAGAACCGAAACAGCCCACCGCAGGAATGCAAAGCAGCCAGAGAGAATTGGTGGCAGAGGAATATGACCGAAGCCAGAGACCTTCCCCCGCGCCTCACCAGGGAGCGCAGGCCCCCAGGGGATCCGAGGCAGCATTCCACTAGCCCCGCCAAGCACCAGACCCCCGTGCATGAGCCAGGGACAAAACTCAGGACCCTGCGAGCCTGAGGGCCACCCACCACCCCGGTGGAAAGCCGGGCTTGACACTTGGGAAGGCAGGGCCATTCCAGACAGCCGCTTAATGCAGGCCAGCGCCCGTCCCAGTGCCCCTAACCAGGCACCCCAGAGATCACATTGCCCCCCAATTCCCTCACCGCACCCATCCCTTTAATATTCACACTCCAGCCCACCACGTCCTGCTAACTCTTCCCATCCACATTCCATTCATCCCCACCATATCCCAATCTATACCCCTAATCTCATTCAGCCCCCAGGCTCCAGCCCCCCATCAACCTCTAAAGGAGCAGCTCTTTAGAAGGGCCAAAAGGCAGGGATCCCCAGACAGCCACATCAACAAACAACCATAAACACCTTCACTTCATCATTTTTGTCTATCTATACATACGGCAATAATTCCAGCCTGGACCACAAGCCAGCAGACCAAACCATTCCCCTGCCCCAGGCAGCCCCTAGGAAACGGGGGTGTAGGAAGGAAGCCTGCTGAAAATCCTGGAAAGAGCACATCCTGGACAAATTTAAGGGAGAGATAACAAGAGATAATATCTTTTTCATTCTAACACCAAAAACAATACACATAAATCAGCTTCAGTATCACACAATATATCAAGTCCCAATCTCATGTGTACAAGTTAAACTTGTAGGAACTGCAGGACGGAGCAACATTGGCCATTTTTTCCCAGAAACTTGGAAGTTTTTCCCAAAAGTGGTTATACATTAAACAGAAATCTTTTTTTTTTTAGAACTAGTAATAACTGGTGGTATGAGATAAAACAAATATATTTATATAATAAAAAAAACAAAAACATGATGGTCTAAAACACAAAGAAATAAAAAAAAAAAAAAAAGATATACGAATGTGTATACAGCTATTCCCTAGAGACAGGGATATTCACTTTAGGGAAAGATTGAGTTGTACTATATTTTCTCACAACTAGGAGGATATTAAGATCTTAAAATCAGTCATAAAATAGTCTAATATAGTAACTCTTCAAAAAAAGCATGGCAAAAAAAAACAAAACAAAAAAAACAGTCCAAAGCATCCAAGCACATTGTCTTGAAAATAAGACTGAGGGCTAGTTTGTGGTTGCTTTTGTTTGTTTATTTTTCCCTTCGGCGATTATTTAAATGTTCTTGAGATATTCAAAATATTTATGAAATATAATTGAATTTTATTTTACCACAATGTGAATAAGATACTTCTTGTTTGTATAAAAGCTAAATATTGCTATAAACAAAGCAAACAAACAAACAGACAAAAAAAATGTGTTCAGGCCAGATCACCAGACTTGCACGTCTCCTTTTAAAGCTCCATCTGTCCCGCCTTACAGTGAGACTGGGCTATTAGTGATGAATGCAAGTTATATATGGTATATGACATGTTTGATAATAAACAAGCTAAACCCATTTTCCAGTAGCTAATTTGATTTGATGAGGTCAGAACGTGTTGTCCCAACATCACTCACAAATAATAATAATAAAAATGATCTATTATAAATAAGTCTAATATGGATTATTTAGAATCATAAAAACGTGTTAGTTGGAGTTTTATTTATTTATTTATTTCTAGATAGACAAAAACAAAAACAAGCCCGTATGATTTACTTCACATTAAATAATGAAGTATCAGCTCATACATAAAACACAGAAACTCTGTCCTTCTGGTGACAGTCGAGTATTTCAATACATAAACTTATGACAAGCCTGACTGCGTATTTACTGCACTAATTTGTCTGCAATAAAAACAGTACTGATGGCAATAAGAAGAAGTAGGTATGACACAGATGACATCAACACTTCAGGCTTTATGACACATGCTTAATAGGACATATTCAATCATGTTTTTTTTAAGTGTGTTTACAGGTTGTCCAGTTCTCAGTAGCTACACAAGCAGAAAGGTCCACAGGAAGTTACAGATCACCCAGGATCTCTTCTGTCTTTAGTTTTGTGACAGCAATTCAAGATTCTTCAAGATTGTACTTACAGATGACTTGGAAAAAAAAGTGAGACTCATTTACTAAGGCTTTGTTTTGGGGATATGGAATAATTTCTTCCACACATACATTACACAACAGTCAGAACAATCTTAGTTTGGATTATTTAGGTTTTCTCATTAACAAGCTAAGCAGATCAGTTTAAATGAGACATACAAAAAGCGCAATTTTCCCATTTAAAAAAGCTTGTACTTCAAAAATTCCCATCCAGCGAGCATTGTGTATTTTTACACTATGTCACTTTGGCAGAAGACTGTTAGGATGGGTTGTACAACAATGGACTGTAGATTGTCTTGCAACACAAACACAACAAATAAACAACTAATACACAGGTGACATGGTATGAACATGAACAATACAACATTTGTTTGAACCTCCATACAAGTTCAGACGTTTGATTCTCTTATGAGGTGAACATATTGTGCTTTTCATCGTCTCCCTCTAAGGAGATTGTAGCTTGTCTTGTCAATAAAGATTTGATTCCGATTCTCAAATCTGAGAATGCACTGAACTCTCTGCAGGTAAGATTATTCATAAGTTTTTTACATAGCTCCACTTGTTGTTATTGTTGGTGACTTTCTTTGCTATGTTATTTCACATGAGATCTAGTTGCAAAATGAAGAAATTTAATTAATAACGCATTCCCATAATAATTACACCCTAATAAGCTCATCATCTCAAATAAGTATTTTACCTTTTTTTGTTTTATTTTTTTGTTTATTGATCTGCACAAGTTTTTATTTAACCCCTACTTTCCCACTCGAACAATCCTAGATTTTTAGAAATGTCAATAAATTTTACACAAAACACACTTTGTTTCCATAGCAACTATGTTTTTTTCTTCTGCACTGACAGAGTTTGAATCAAGCTGTGTTGAATTTACAGATTTTTAGGCCATGAAGATTAAAAAGAGAATAATCTGTAATGTGGGGAGTACGATTTTCTTATCCTGCCACTGACTTGCAAGATATTGGGAACAGGTGAAATAAAACACAGTTGTACTATGAATGACTGAAGATAATTTTACATTTCATTTTATAATCCCCAAATACAATAAGCCTACAGAACAAAAACCCAAACAAAACAAAACAAAAATGTATATTCTGCATTCATTTTGTAAATTTGTCAGAGGAATAAATTAAAAGAGTTGAAAAAAAAATCTTATCCGGTAATGTAAAATGTTGCATCTATAGTGTAATGTACTACCAATCTGAGGGGTACGTGACACCTTTGGGCCTATGCTTTTGTATAAGTACTCACAAAATATCACCTACCACAAGTGATACTATTTCCTTACACAGTGGAAGGAATTGCATGGGATTATTTATTGCTTATTACTATTACCAAATAAGAGTTACAAAATAGCTCAGTGAGACAGTGATCTGCTTTACAGTCAAAAATAAATACATTATGAGTAGTTAAATGCTATCACCTTTGTGTTTAGCAGCTCCTCTGCACACAACAGCCAGAGAACCTGAGTTTTTAAATCCCCTGCATTATTAGGTAGGTATATAAGTCAACATGCGAGATAGCAATGTGGACCGTATTGGGGTGATGAACAACAGAAGGTGAGCAAACATTATAAACCCATAAATTAATGTGTGAAAATTGAAACTTGGAGATTTGCAAATTATTTAGACATTTGCCAAAATAACATGCATCACCCTGTTTTGTTACACTGATGGCACAAAAATATATTTTCTCATTTTAATCAATGGAATAACTCTTTCACTGGTTACTTGAAATTATCATTTGAAATATTAATCGCTATAAGAAACATTTAAAACGACTGACTTTGGACATTAATGTTGAACTTTAACATAAAAATAAATCTCAAATGTATATTCTGTGAAATACAGTGGTAAAAGTGAAATAATGTGTAATATATAAAAGTTATACAGTAATTACAGACAATAAATTACAGTATGTCATAATACAACATTACCAGGAAATTACAAACTATGTAACACTGAAATGTACATAGTGTTCTGAGCAATGTTTGTCTAAAGCTACAAACTATCGTTGCTTAATCAAGACTAAATCAGATACATGTACATGCTGTGACTATTAAAGCAAAGAAAATTAGACTTGACAGAATTAGCAAGCGACACATCCATCCATTAATACTCTGCATGTCTTAGCAAAAACAAATAAGCTCACATTTTTGTGGAAGAAGCTTAATGTTAAAGATGTAAATTTTCTAAATTCATTGCAGAATGTCTGTATAAAATATAGTCTTATTTCTGCTTGTAACATCTCACTAAAAGCTGCTGTTGGAAGAAAACTCGTCAGCTCACCTCACGTGTTTGTCCAAAACTCTGTCAGACCCCGTCCTTCCCCCCCAGACAAGGAGTGCTCTCTGGTTCCTTGATCCTGAATATGTGTAAACTTATTTCTTCCTCTCTCTCTCTCTCGGTCTCTCTTTCTCTCTCCTCCCCCTGCCTCTGTTCTTACAGAGCTGAAAAGTACATGTCATGAACATATCCACATCTAACTCTCCCAAATCCTTTTTTTTTTTTTTTTTTTATGGTTACGTTTTGAGTTTAGCATGAAAAGCATTAAGTGCAGCTCTGTTGGAAACACAGTTTATGAAGCAACTTAAATCTGTTTACCTTTTAGGTAAAATGCTGCATCAATGGGCTCAATGGTGAACTTTGCTAGAGAATTATATCATTAAAGATTTTTGTTTTCTCATGTGATGCAGAGTAAGTATACAATACGAATTTAAGAAAGTAGATGGACCACGTGTTGTTTACCTCAAAATTAGGCATTGTCATGTCCCGATACAGAAACATAATGGTTTCATTAACAAAAAAAAGTGGTTTATATATATGATTAGGCCTGTCGCGATAAGCAATAAGTCAATTAATTGCACGGTAAGAAAAAATGAAGGCGATAAGTTTGCTGGACGTGATAATGTTCATTATTATTTTTTTTCTATCTTACTTTACCATAGACTGTGTATGACAACAGGTTTCACTATGGAGTATCTGGTTTCTTGCAAAGTGATCTCTCTATTATCGTACTTGACGGCAGCATGTTGCAGCATGAGACCGTGGTGAAGCATCTGTGCAAGCCGCTATGCTGCATTTGTTTTACAAGGGTGGCTGCCAACTGTCATGCGTCGGCCGCGAGACTCGCGCACGTGAGTGGCTTCTCACGCTCTCGCACTAAACCTCCGGTTCTCACGCTGAATCATGTAAATAAGTCGAAAGGAGAAAATAGCTGCGAGACCTTTCTCATTTATTGTATAGCTGCTGCCCACATGTAGGCAGAACACACACACGTAGCCTACAAAGTCAGTACAAAGCCCCCACTTCCTGGTCTACCGTAATAATCCCCGTAATACGCAGGCACATTACACAAATAGAGTCAGCCTGTATACTACCGTAAATGACAAAATACGCAGCAGCGCGGTTCACTCACTGCTCATAGATCAGTCTGACACGCAGTGACGAGGGGAGATATTTCAGCTTTGCAAACGATACGCAGTATATTTTTTCTAGTTTTTTTTATTAATTAAATGGTACTAACTGGCAGTTTTGCCGGAACAAAGGCTTTATTATCCATCATACTTATTGTTTTTGGTTGTGTTAGGTTTTTATTCATTGTTAATGAAACTGAGAGTCCATTCTGTTTATTGTTTTTGTTTTGTTATTTAGAATTTCTTCCATTTCCAGTGTAAAATCTTCTTTAGATATTAAAGCTTATTGATCTTTGAAAGGGTGTACTTGCATTATTATGGCATTATCATTATGTTAGTTGAAAATGGTCCATGGTTTATGTCACCTTTATCCTGTGAGAATTAAAATGCTTGTAAATATCAGCGCTGCATCACAAGCCATAAACATTTATAAAGGGTTAATAACATTGAGATTTAATAATGTTATCAAGGACAGCAGCTAACAGTGTGAGACTGTGATATGCTAACCACTGTATAATATGACAGTGCCAAAATGCTGTGGTTCTATCAGCTACAATTTTTACATTTTTGTTTAGCTCCTAAGCAGGTTTACATTTACAACATGTGGCAAAGTGATATTTACTGATAAGCATTATTGGATTTATTTAGTCAAGGGCATAAGAGCAACACAAAGAGATTTAAAGTGATTTAAAAAAGCACAAAAATGGTCTAACCATATACAAATATAACTGCAACTGATGCAAAATGACTGGAAAGTAAAAGAAAAATCAGTGATTAAAAGCAAAAGCTTCAATATACAATGCAAACAATGACAAAAATGCACAGTAATTAAAAAGTTAAATAAAAGTAAAAATAAAAATAAAAGTAAAAATCCACAATAAAACCCATTAGTGTATTACTAAACATCATAGTGATGCTAAAATATACAAAACCAAATAACCATATCTGTTTGTTTGTCCTTATTTTGATTTATTTTTTGTCTCTTTCTCCTTAGTGGATTGTTTAATACCTTTATTGTTTCAGTTCAGTCTGTATAATGATGAAAACTTCAAAGTGAGACAAACCCTTGATACGTGACTTTGAAAACTATGAAGTCATATCACGCTAACCCTTTCTTTAAAAAAACCAGGTGTGGCTGATCTTTTTCTATTTAACCCTAAAACAAAGTAAGTTAGCAGTTAAATTTTGTCTAAAACATCCTGCAAGCAAAAGAGATTAAACAATAACACGTGTTACCTGAAAATGGTAACCTAGCTGGACCAGAGTCTGTGTAGCTGTGGCAGAGTCTTTGTTTTCGAAACTTTTCCTCCCAGGAAGTCCACTTAGGCAAATCTGGCACTACAGTAAAAAAAGTAGTCCATGTGTGTAGATATGTAAACATTAATCTAACAGTTTAGATTTTTCCTTTAATACATGATGATAAAACATTAAAAAAAGGATTACCAACTGGAAAATTGGTGAATTAGTTTATGGGAACGCTAACATCCCCATCCAACTGGGAGCCATAAGTTCTACACACAAAAATAACAGTGGCTGTTTTCTGCTTCATTAAACTGATCGGGCAAATGAGAGTAACAGGTGCAAACATATCAAATGCAGAGCATTCAAAAATGTCATGTTAAATGTAAATATGAATAATTGTTACTTTGAATATGCAAGCTAAATTTGAACTTTTAAAATATTTTTGTCTTGAAACCGTCCACAAGTAATGCTCTAAAAAATGTTAAGAAAGTTAACATTATAATATGTTGATATTAGCATGTAAACCACTGCATCTCATTACCTAAGGGAGGCATACATATATAGGAGATATTCAACATAAATCCCTTCGGAAGAAAAATATTTAATTTTAAAATCTTATATAAATTCTTTAATTCTCTGTTCAGCTGCAAAGTTTTAACAGCTCATTTCTGCCCCCTCCTGGACATCAATTGGTACTGACGTGGAAACTAAAATAGACAATTGAAAGACAGAATGAGACAACTCCACAGGCTTATATACAAAATGTCCACAAGAAGCAACAGCTGTGCTCGCATCACTGCTTTATTATGTGCTTATTGGATGTATCATTTAGCCTTACATTCAATGTTCTTTATTATTATGTTTTGTCAAAACATTTACATTGAATGACAACGTTAGGTTTCTGCCCTCTCCTGTAAAGGAGTGTCTAATGTTTCTATTCCTTTGTGCTTTTCATACTGAGTGATGAATGTAAAATAAATAAATAAATAAAACAAACAAACAAACAAACAAAAGTCTTCCAGCTGTGCAGTCAGTAATTATAATCACTAGTCTGCTAATGAGATGTGAGTGATCCTGAAGTGATGTTTTCAGACAAACGTTTTCTCACATGCGTCCAACCCAAGCTTTTTTTTTTTTTAATCAATTCTGTCTTCTAAAGCGTTATTTAAAACTGCAAACAAGTAAAATCCACTTTCATATGTAATCTAGACTTTTCTTACATACAATAGGTTCACTAAGTGGTGATGAGTCTTATCTTTTCTTTTTTCCACGTTTTTAAAATTTGCCATAAGTTTTGAACAAAATGAGCCAGGAAAATTAAAGAAAAATCACTTGGGACAGAAATTGCCTGGTGAAGATGTCTGCAGCTATACTAGCAGCTTGGGATTAAAGATACCTACATATAGATCTTTGGCAAGTTTTTTTTGGCTTTAAGCAAGAGAGATGTGTGTAGCTGGGAATCATTGAAATATCATTTAGTTTGTCGGCACAGTGATAAATAAATGTCTTTGAAAAGCTGTAATTTCAACATGGTGATAATAAACTAGCTTTCTTTTGTTTTCTTGGTTTTAAGTGGCTTTGTCTCTATGGTGTGTAGATTTCACCAATATTATTATAAGTTTTTGTCTCTGTTTTATCACTTATTGATCAGGTTTATCTCTTTGTTTACTATTTTTTTAATAGATGGCTCTTATATGTGCTGTCCCTGACAATTAGATTTTATGAATTAAGAAGATCATAATCATAATGAAACTGAAAATGTCATTCTCTGATGCTACACAATAATCTACACCTGTTAAAATGTTTTGAGCTCTTTATATTATGAAAATCTTACTGAGAAAGTGTCATTTTTATGTTTCTGAGCTTAGTGAGAACTCAAAATCTCAACAAAACCGTTTCAATTTATTCAGTGCAAAATTACTTTTGTCCGGACCAAGATGGAGTAATAAACCTCCTGGTAAGCCAACACTCCAATAAAATAAACTATTAATTACTATTGATGAACGGGAACTTCTACTTCTATAATTGCTGCAGTAACCGTTTATATTGTAATGCGTTCCTCACCATTTTATGCATTGCACCTTTGAGGACTTATAAAATGTGGCAATACATGTAATGGTAAGTAAACATGGACTGATTCACTCCAAGTGTTATATGACCTAAGCAAACACCTCCACAATGCAACTGTTGACTTTTTAAAAAATTTTTTTTATCATTATTTATTGATTTATTTGTGGATTTTTAATCTTTCACATGGTCAGTGTGTGGGAAATTCTGTCTGCATGTGTGTGCTTGTCATTAGTGATCTTTGTTGGCTAAATAAATTGCCCATGTGGATAATAAAGGATGGTGAATTATTTGCTCGATATCATTAAATTTTTACAGCTACATCACATCTTAAGGAGAACAAGTTAATCTCTGTCCATTTACACTTTGATTATGTCTACTTTTGACTCGTTTAATTTATTTTAGCTAATTAGTCATCAATATTAAACGTCACAGAATGAAGTAAAGATGACGAGCAAATGTGAAAACAATGTGTGCAATCAAGGCATATTAAAGGTAATTATATCATGTTGGAAAAAAATAAAGAAAAACCCTGGGCACTTGCCCGCTCTACTTCCTCTACCATTGTGCTGTCGTATTACATTTATGTCCCAGGGGAAGCCAATCTCTTACATCTCAGTGGATAACTGCTCCTTCGAAGCCCCTCTGGAGTACTCAAAAATTTGAAAGGAGGAATAAGACTTAGCCCCAATTCTCCCATTTCTGCCCCCTTCTACTCTTTGCTGTCCCCAAGGACCACTGCCACTGTGTCTCTATATCAAAACGACTCATTAGCTTTGTATGTGAACCAAACCAGCAGCAATGTTTCCAAATATGGAAGAGAAGCAGGAAGAATCTGGGATGTTTATGTTTGGTGGATAAAGCAGGAAATATGTTGAGTGATAAACAAATATGCTGATTCAGACAAAATAACACTGACATGGGAGTTTATAACCCCCCCACCTGTTTAGACTTTCAACTTGTCATAGCTGGAGATACATTTGGTCAAATCCCCAGTAGCAGTTTATCCACTAATAATGAGGTCAAAGTTACATTGTCCCAATTTAATTATGCTTAGTTGGAAACCCTAAGGTTACATGTTGCAGTACATCATGACCTCTGATACAGTTTACTTGCATATTATCCTCCTAGTACTGTAAAAGACATATGCTGTTTCTGGGTTTTTAATGTTATTCACATAAATTATATTTTGGCTCTAATATATCATGTAATTTCTAGACCTGGGTAAATAAAAATGATCAATCGATCCACCAAAAAACCATTCTATCATCCTTATTAAGGAAGATTTTTGATTGGCTTCTTAGCATACTTAGGGCATTCGTCTCCCCTGCGGGAGACCTGAGTTTAAAACCCACAGGGGAGGAATATTACCACCTTCCAGTTAGGTCCTTTGGCAAGACCCTTAGTGCTACTGCCTAAACCTTTCAGATGTAAGTTGTGTTATGGCCCTGGGCCTGTCAGCCTGACGCAGGTATTGCAAATGTGGCTGTGTCAGTGCTTCCAGACGATTGGATTTGGGACTGGCACCTTCAGATCCGCCCTCCTCCTTGGGGATTGGTCGCCAGCTGTTCGGGACCCTTGGTGCTTGGCCAATCAGGACGATTTTTTGCCTTCATATATTGTGGACTGTCACCATTCGAACCAGCTGTGTACGTTTGAGACACAGTTCGCCTCCTGGGACTGAACTCTTAGCTGTATTGCTGTATGCTACCTTGTGTGGGTATTCGTTGGCTTTGGCTGTAGTAGACAAAATTTTGTGACTAGTAGTTTCTTTTTGGTTGGCTGACAGCTTTTGGTTGTATCTTGTAGGACGCAGTACTTTACCCCAGCTGTCTTTCTTTTTGGTTTCTTTTGGGTAACAGTTAATTGCTAGTAGGGGCTTTAAAACCTGTGTGCAGGACACCTTGTGTTACATTTCTTGTTTATGTTGAGCTATAACTAAATATTGGAAACTGTATTATTTCTAGTTGGAGATACTTCTTTTCTTTTGAGTATACTGAAGTCTTATTTCCTGTTTTGGTTTACATTGTATATATTTAACATTGTAAATAAATTAGTTCTATAATAAGTATCTTGATTCTACTGTATGTTACTACCCTCTTCACCCCTAGACCTGAAGGGTTGTAACAGCTGCTTTGGAGAAAAGCATCTGCTAAATGACTGACAGTTTTCAAGCTTTACATTAAAACATCGTTATCACAATAGATATTGATACCAAAGTTGGTAAAATATTATTGATGTTTGGATCGATCAGCTACTACTTACCCATGCTAAGCCAGATCTTCGCACATCTAATTTGTAATCTGATTACTCCCGGATATTTGAATGGTCTCAGTATTTTATAAAAATAGTTATCTGATGTCTTCAGTATTCAAGACAAAATGGAGTTGTTACATAAATATCTGTAAATAAATCAATTTAATCAAAATTCTAATCAGACTGTTAATCGAATGGATTCAGGAAATTAGTGGTTATACACAGCACTGGTGGTTTAATTTAAAATACGTGGCAAATGCATAACAGATGCATAAGATTTTTGTATGAGACAAAAATTTACACCGATTCTATTTGTCAACAGGCCGATGACAATCAAATAATGAATGTCAGCTCCTATTGACATTTGGCGGATATATCTGCCTCCTGAAAGTCGTGATAAACATTAATTCCACTCAGATGATGAAGACATAACTGATTTCAATTTGACACAAAGATTCTATCATAAAAAAATTCTACAGGTTTTAATTAATGTTCTGTGCTGTGACAGAATGCACGACTGTTTTCTGGCATGTTTGCACCAGTCCAGCTGTGAACAAGCTTATCCCAGTCGAGACAAGTTAAAGGGGAAGTCCCAGCACCGACAAGGAAAATCTAAAAGTTTAGAGCTGGGCATTCCTTTACTTTGCTCACTGTCTCTGCAGAAATAAGCAATAATTCATCAGGATGATTTATGCTATGAGTTTGACTCTGCAAAGGTAATCCCAGAATCTGTCCACAGTATGAGCTGTACAAATTATCATGAGAATGTGGACAGAAGGGTCCTTGACCTTTTCTGAATGTGGTCTAAGTGACTTGAATATGTACTTGCATTTTAGTTTAGTTCACTTGGAATCAGATGATGGATGATAACACAAAATGTGAGCAGCTTTTCTGACATACATTTCCAGATGTGATACCTAAGACAGCTGTGTCTAAATAAAAACTAATGCACTGATATGTTTTGAATGTAATATTTAATAATGCCAACACAATGTGATATTCAAGACACATTGGACCTCATTTAAAATAAAGAAAGACAATTATATA
>JBAMHW010000017.1:4904740-4919074 GCA_037177495.1 Rhadinocentrus ornatus
ATAATAAACTATTCTTATGGAGGGTTTGCAACTGATCCTGTAGAATGACTAGTTGATTGCAGTATTGCATAATTAAACACTTCAATCTTCAGAGAGAAAGCAATTGTTTAATTAAATACATAAGATATCCTCAGATACTGAAACATAATAAGCAAGCAATAAAATGTTTATGGTTTGTTTTATGAAGCCATTTGCCATAGGTTCTGGGAATTGGGGTTTACTGTTTGCTGCAGCAGCATTCGGAGGAACCACTTTTCAAAATTAGCAGACCCTTTTGCCAATCTTGGCAGAACAGTGAGTTCTCTGCACAAACAATCAAGGCCAAAGTAAATCTTTAAGTTAAATTTTTTTTCTGACATTCATGTCATTTTTGCATTTTGGTTTCTATTTTACTGAGAATTGAACAAAGATTTGTTCAATTGGTTCAATTTGTTCAATTATTCGATCAGTTCAATGTAAAAAAAAAAAAAAAAAAGATTCTCTCACTCCATTTTGCAATATTTTAAACTGCACATTAATGGCAATTTAATCTCAAGGTACATTAAAAGACACATTCCAATTCAATCCTATCATTAAAGTCTGATAATAATCAAATTAACAATTATTATATGACCACCATTAGTTTATGCCTAGCCAAAGAAACAGATTTAATCAAATTCTCTATTTGGTTTGATTTACCACCCTGAGCATACATAGAGCAGTGGTAGAAAGAAAAAAAACCCTCCATTTTAACAAGAAGGCAAAACCTCCAGGAGAACTTAACTTAGGAAAAGAGGCTGTTTGCCTCAATTGTTTGGATAAGTGCATTGGAATGAGGGTTCAACAAGCACCATAAATCTAAGCCAGGGATGCTGATAAAATAGGTAAGAGGGAAGGGAACATAAAAATCTGTGATACATAACCTATCAATAGATATATAATGATCAAATGCAATACAGAAGGATTAATTAAGAGAAAAACTGTCCGGTTGGATAAAACAATTAAATTGTTTTGATGATCTTATGTTTCCTTTTAGCTCAGAGACAGATGGATTCTCTTAAATAAAATAGACAACTACAACAACTAATTCATCCAAAAATAAATCAATTTGCAACATGTTTTGTAAGTACACATTTCAAATTGCAATTGCATATTAAATTAATCCCATCAGGGCTACTAAGCTCAGAGGGCTAAACCTTCTTTTCTTTCTTTTGCATTCTTTTTTCCTGTTGCTTGTGGCACAACAAATAAGTGAACAAAGCTATTGTGGCATCAGGCATTGGTTTGTGTCAGAAACTGGGACACTTTGGAGCCAGAAGCCATCAGTGGTTTGCACTTCTGCAGTTGCATGGTTGTTGACAGCAGGTGACTATGATGATCTTTATATATGGTGCCTTCATTGCTCACAAGATACAACTGTTAGGTTGAAAATTTGAGCATGCTATGCTAACACAAGCTAGCTTGACCTTCTAGAATTAAACAAAGCTACACAGCCACTAAGATTTGGTCCAATTACTGCCTATTTTAGATTCTTTTTAAGTTACATGAAATATTTCTAATAATTTGGGACAAAATAAAAGAACATAATAGCATGACTTATTGTAGCAAAAAGCATTTTTTCTGTTTGCTTAAAGCAGTTATCTAGACAAAATAGCAGGAAATGTGTTTAGGGAGTGCTTTTGCTGAAATGTTTGTTTTTATCTTCTTGTTATTATTGTTTAGACCATGAAGATATGTGTTTCATTACATCATACTGTTTCAGGTATTATCGTTCATGTATTTTCATGTGTGCAGCTGAAAAGCTCTGCAAAATGCTGTGTGTTAAATGACCACTGAAGCTTACCACCCATGAAAACAATCATTTACAGCATTTTATAGTACCTTTGCTCCAGAAATGCAATACCTAAATGAGGCTAAATGAGCTTTTGAAAACTGCAATAAGCCAATATTTCCCTCTTGAGCAATTAGTGCAGGAACTTATTTTTACTTGGTAATATTTCTTCTTGAAGGATTTTTAATTAAAGCATAAGTAGCTTATTATGAGTTAGTAAGTTAACATCATAACCCTTTGCTAGGTTAGCTGCTCAACTCAACTGCATGTGTTTTCCTGCTCGTTAACTTTCTTTTCAAAATACAAGATTCATATTCATGCATTGATGATTTATGAATAGTTTTGTAAAACCACCCACAAAGGTTTGTTTCTTAGTACACTGATTTTCTTCAATGTAATTGTCTATGGGTGTGTTCATGTGCACATGACCGTTCAGGTTGTGACTCATGCTTCAGTGCAGCCTTCCGTCATGTCATTGTTTTACTAAGAAACCTTTTATGAGGTTTAGATTGTTTGGGGATTTGGAGACCATCAGCACAATTGGCAAAGGCATATTAGATATTTCTCAATTTTCTGCAGCTACATTGCCAGTTTGCAGTTGTAAAAGAATTTGGATGCAGTGAGTGAGTGTTGGGAAATAAAAATATTCAACACTGTGGACAAATAACAGCAAATCAAAAGTCAGAAAATCATACTTTGCTGTATACTAAACATTTATTTTTCAAAGAAGGCAGATAATAGGACAATTGAAGAGGAAATGTCAGTCAACTGCAATAATCATAACAGTGCAAAGATAACATGTCATATATAAATATATGAATAAATAAATAAATATTTTGAAATCCACATTTGTAGTTACACATACAATATAAGCAGGCATGCTGAAAACAAAATAGCATTTACTTTAAAAAGTACAATAAAGGAGTGCTTATGGATCATGTTAGTTGAAAATTACAAAGATCAAGGGTAAATTCTTGTAGAAAATGGCAATTTTAAGTTTTGACACTGTGTCAGAGAGTAGAACACTCCTGGGTAAGAATCTATTCACAGCATTCTATGGGAATAGTAAGAATCTCTCGCAAAGGTCACTTGCTGGTCACTTACAACACAGGTATATATAGCTACAACACAAAGGTCTTAGGAGAGCTATGGTTGCTGAATTTTCCTTGGAAGCCACTTGAGCAGGGTCTTGCACAGCTTTTTGCTTTTTAGCTTTGTCTTTGTTAGGTTTTTAGAGATGATATTTCTGAGCAGGCTAAGGTTTAAAGGCTGGGCTAGATGCAAAGAGAAAACATTGCTGCCCTTTGCTGAGCAATTCAGAATGTCCAAGAAGCGTCCTTCCTGCTGCCTGAAGTCATACTCAACACTGGATAGACAGAAGAGAAGCCCAAAATTACTAAACCTCCCCCAAAACAGATGTAATGGAACATGAAATATTTCAAATTTAGTTCTCCCCAAAGATGCAAATGAAAGCCCAATGTGTTAGAGCTGCATTTTCCCCTCATTTCTTTTATTAGTGCAAAACCTGTTCATGCCACAAATCATTTAAAACTGTATTGTTACAGCTCACTTTGCATTGTGGTACTTCTCATGTGGGAAGCTGTGTGCTTGTCAGACTTCAAAGTGGCTGATTGGTTTGGGCAGGAAAGCATCTCCCCGCCGGGTAGGCCTTTTTTATGTTATTTGTTTTTCTGAAAGCACACGTCTTATTTGAATCTTGTTATCTTCTGCTTGGCCTTTCAGGACCAGATGTCACACATGGCACTCAGCACATTAACTTCTGCATAGTGTTTTCTACATATAAAAAAGCTTTAAAAGAAAGTAGATCAAGAGAAATGTTTTGAATATTTAAAGATAAAGACAGTTTTAGGTTTTGCATTGTACAATATAATATATTTTTCTGAAGAGATGATAAAAAAACCACCTCAGCTTGTTTTTACCCTCTTTTCCACTCACAACATTTCTGGGGCAGTTTTTGCATTTCTACTGCCTTGATCTGATGCAACTTTTCTGAAAACGAGTGCAAACTAAGAAAAAATAGGGATATGGGAACTAAGCAGAATTGAACAAAAATTTACAATAAAGCACATTTGCAAAAAAAAAAGGAATTTGTATTAAACACTAAATCTACTTTCAAGCAAAACTTCCCTTCAGTCACATGAAATCCCTGTTGTGTTAATATATGAGGATCTACAATGAAATTACAAAAACTAACAATTTACAAATTATTTCCATATCTCATAAACAATTTTGTTTACAATAAAAAAATGGAAAACTTATTTAAAGCTGAAATTAAAATATTCCACTATTTATAAACAATAATTGGCTTATCTTAAATTTAATAGTAAAAGTACATCTCAATAAAGTTAAGACAGGAAAAACAAAAAGGCTGGAATGTGACCAGGATTTCCTGACCTCAGTCAGATTAATGGATCAACATGTTGAGGTAAAACTTGACAACAAGCTTTTGAGGGGAGCCATTTAATGTGTAAGGTGTGTTGGATCAGGGTGACATCTAAAACCTGCAGGATTGTGGCCCCCTAGGACCGTAACTGGACACCCCTGACTTAGCATGACAATGCTTAAATGCTTATTGCATCTATTACAGCAGCATGGCTTTGTATTTAAAGAGTCTGGGTGCTGGTCCTTTCCACAACTGAAAACAATCGATGCTTTAAAAAACACAAAACATCATCTTAAAACATCATCATCAAGAAAACTCATTAAACTGCTGTACTTGTCAGAGAAGAATGAGACAACATTCTTATTCTAAAGGTCAAGCAACTGGTATTCTACATTCCCAAATGTTTTACAGACTCTTGATAAAACCACACAGTGGTAATCTCTTATTTTTGGGAGCTGTGTTGCCGACATCAAAATGAACATGAATTATTTCTAATTAAAAATTATAAGACTTTGACAACAAATGCTTATTTGTTTTATTGTGATTTAAATGTTGCATTCTCTTTTAATTTACATTTCACGAACCATCCCAACCTTTTGGAATTAGGATTATGCTACACTTCAGCTGCAATACTATTCAACCTGTTGACAAGAGAAGATTTAAACTGATAGATTACAATTTTCAAATGGATTTAACAATGTAAAAAAACATTAATAATAAATAATGTCTCATTTTAAGAGTCTAGATTAAAACATTTTCCTCTTAAAGCTCACTTAATTTGCCACTGTTTTAGTATCATATCAGTTTAGGAGTTAACAATGCCTGAAATAGTTTGTTATGCTTTAAAGTTCTCCAAATGAAAAATGGGCTTGAAACCTCCGTTTGTATCGTTATTTGTGTCCATGTTTATTCACATTAGCATATTTACATTGTAACTATTCAGATGTCAGATATTAATTACTCAAAACAAAAATGGAATATTATCCTAACGGGTACTTAATTTATTTGTATTAAGATATCAAATTCAGAAGCATGCCTAAAATGAACTCTTAGGCAAGGTAAGGCAAGTTTATTTGTGTAGCACATTTCATGCACTAGATCACCAAACTGCATTACAAAAATCATTAAAAGCATTACAGCAGTGTGCAGCATTAAAAAGTACATAAAGAACTTAAAAAAAAAACCAAAATCATGCTCAAGGCATAATTTAAGAGTTAGCAAAAATCATAACAAAATTATAAAATCACATAAGAGCAACTAAATTAAATCAAAATGATTGAAAGGAAACAAGAGTTTGGTAAAATTTTAATCTCCAATGGCAGTTTGTTCCACTTGTTTACAGTGTAACAGCAAAATGCTGCTTCTCCATATTTAATCTGGACTTTTTTTCTGGACTAGCTAACCTGAGTCCTAGGATCTAAGAGCCCTGCTAGATTTACTTTATATCCTTTGAACACATCACAAATGCATTCAGTTGCATTTCCTTGTTGTTCTGAGAGACAAAGCTTTTAATGATTTTGTATGCAGTTGTGTACTTGTTTATTTGCTCCAGACACTGACACACTAATTCTATTGGATTGCAACCATCTGGTGACAGAAAAACATAAAGTTGTGTGTCGTCTGCATAACTGTGGTAATTACTGTTCAAGTTCTTTAATGTTTGACCCAAAGGAAGCGTATACAACTTTAACAGAAGAGGTCCAAGACTGACCCCTGGAGGCCTCCACAAGTCATACCCACTCGCTCACATTCATAGCTGTCAATTGTAGCTAAATAACTCCGGCCAATTAAGGACCGCTACAGAATGCCCAACCCAATTTTCCAGGATTCTGTAATCTACAGTAATAAACATAGAAACTGAGATCCAGCAGAACCTGATACATGACCAAAATCAGTATTCAACTTAATGTAATTTAATATTTTACCAGTTATGTTTAAAATAAACACTAAATTGAGAAAATGGTTATCACTACTATTACTTATGAGTATTAGCAAACAGGATGGTGAAGGTTTCACTCTCATTCTTAAATCAGATTAATTTAGTCAATGTAATTTGAATGAAGAGCCTTTAAATCTTACATGGAACAAAAGTGACTTCAGCAGTTATGGTTTTAAATTTTTTGACAAACAGAAAGCACTTAAATTTGTCAGTTGTTCAAAAAGATTTAAAGTGTGCTCAGAGAGGAAAATGTGATCTTTTTGTGTATTTTGAGGGAAAATAAACAATAATAATAAAAAAAAAGACAAAAGAAAAAACAAAACAAATGAGCTTCTCAGCGATTTTTCATTTGGTAAAATGCCCATACAGCAAGCCATTCATTTCACTGGAGTGAGATGAACAGGCAGGCAGAAAACTGGCAACTCAACTGTAAGTAAGTCAGTAAATAAGTAAAGTTTATTTGAAAACCCCTTTCACAGACAGACGGTACAATATTTTTAATAATAAAAGTCGTCAATAAAATTCACAACCAAAAAAAAAAAAAAGAGAAAATACACAAAACAAAATACATTAAACAGAAATAAAAATGTAAACTTAGTAAAATAAAAAAAAACTGACAAGGAATTAAATTTCATGCGAGATTATTTAAAATCCATATGTTGAAATTCCTTATTTTTGCTTAATGAAGGCTTCGCATAATCAATACACAAAGCAATGTCATGTTTAATACTCATCATATTTTAAACCTTGGTTATTTAAACCATAAAGTTTCTTCTCAGCAGCTCAACATTTCATGCACACAATAGTGACAATTTTTATCATTATCTCACCTGTACACAATACAAGCAGTCTTCTGGCAAGTTGAGCAGTTTTTCAGGTCCTGTCCAGACTTCTCTGATCGCTGACTACAATAAACAGAAGCAAACATTTGTTAATATATATTCCAAAACACTCATCCTTTCAAATTAACACTCATCCTCTCAGTGTGAAATTCATTCAGCTCACTCTTGGCAGTAATGAGCTGTCTAGCATGCACTGTGTTAGACCTCAGTTGCCTATTAGGAGTTGGTTATTCTGACAAATGACCTCAGAGGCAGTCGCAACTTATTAACACACAGCAACTGATGAGAATGATTGACAGAGACATATTGCCAGAAGGCTGCCTTAATTCCTGTTATTTGTCCCAGAAGAGATGCGTGGCTAAATAAATCTCTCTGAAACGAGCACCATTGAATTTCCCAAGTAGGTTACTGTCACACTCAGACTCAGTTTCTGTTTGCAAACTTGGAACAAATAGCAGTTTCACATCAGCATGCCAAGTTAACTTTATTGTAGAGCATTGTAACCTTAATGTGTGATCACTTTAAAAAAAAGTGTCGTCCTTTATGATCACACACCAGCAATCTATAAATAGCATGTGAGCCAGAAGCAACTCATGGACCATCTTCACCTTAATGACCTCTCATGAAAATAGCAAAGTTAAAAGGAGTTTACATTATCTTCAGGAGATTAGCAAGGTCTAAGGGCTGTAAAGTTGTGACTCTAAATGTTGCGTGACATTGCCTTCTCATATATTTGCCTGGCAGATTCTTTTTACAGAGTGAATGACCACTTAGTGACAAATGCTAGCTACATCATGCTATACAATCGTTTGATGACACAGTGACATTTTTTATGTGCATTTATAAAGTCGTCGCTGCCCAGCAGTGTCCTGAGAAGCTGAGAAACTGAACTATGCAACTTTTTCATCAGAGACACTGGGGCGTTGCAGCTAAGTTTCACTTTGCACACAGTGTTGTTTTCGTCAGTGATGACGATGACACATTTTTTTAGTTGGCGAACCTTTTGTTCATGACGATAACGAGACAGTGACAAACTAAAAATGACTTCCTGATGACGAAAACATGACGAGGTGTTTGTCAGATTTCGTTGAGGAGATGAGACGAAAATGTTCAAGGACTGATTGTTTGACATTAAAAATGCACATTTCTGCCTATTGTGAGGGCAATCTGTCAGTCAGCAATGCTGCTGCCCCTTGGCCACGCCCACTTCCTGCTCTGTCTCCAACCCGAAGGTATTTGCCTGACTCCTCGTTCATACTTTTTACACCACACCTCTGCTCTCTTCACTCCCGATGTGCGCTTCCCTCCGCGTGCACGTTCCCTCACGCTCACATACGTACTGAGCTGGCTGAACCACACACACAGCAGTTAGACACATCCCATAATTATGAATCATTGCGGCAGTGTTGACAAAGGGCTTTGGTGGTCGGAAGCGACAAAACGATATATGGACATATGTAACTATAATCCATCATAATTTCACTGGCAGACGAGGTCAACTTGAGCATATGTGTTCCTCATTCATGGCTCATATTTTGGGCATGTGTATGTTCAGGGTGTAGTATTGCACTTCAGAAAATTCTCAGAAATAAAGCCACAGTTACCAAAGTAAGGATGTTATTGCTCTTTGCTTTTTTGGAGTAATTGACACTTTATCTGTGCAATGCATAAGCCTACGTAGATCAGAAAGTATCTTCTGCTGGTTGGGAAACCTTCTAAGTCTAAAACCATTCGTTTTAATTTTGTAATTATTGATGAAAATAACCAAATAACAAGCTCACAATATGTTGCTATATGTTGAACTTATAGAGCTATTTTCCTATGTGACATTTTTGCATGACGAAGTAGGGCATTAATTCATGAAAAATGTTAAAATATAGAAATAAACGGTTTCTGGCCAACAGCAATAAAGTATAGCACGGCAGCATTGCATCCCTGTTGATGGGAAAGTCTCGGCTAAAGCTATCAGTCTGGTGAAGAATCTGGTTATTATGCAAAAGCATTAAGGTTAACTTGTTTTATGAATTGCAACACTTGTTATAACCTGTCAGCTTTGATTACACTTTTGATTATATATTATTAACCTAAATTAATTTGTTAAAAGACTAATACTTTTTTATTTGACTAAAACTAGACTAAAACCTTTTTTAGTTTTCATCACTAAAAGTGGACTAAAACTATTAAACTTAGAAATTACTAAAATGTGACTAAAACTAAAAAGCATTTCTGTCCTGAAGACTAAAATTAAGATTCCTGCCAAAAACAACACTGTTGGCACCAGATGTAAACAAACTGACCATTTTGAACATGTAAACTGGCTTGTTCAACAACAAAAAGAACCAGAGACAGAGCAAAAAAATAAGACAAGAGTCAACAGAAGACTGTCTTACTGTCTGGTGAGAGCTTACAGTACAGGTAGGATGCAAGATGGATGCAAAAACATGCAAAATTAAGATAATTTAATTTATGACATCTGTTTATTTAAATCACAATAAACAGTATGTCTTCAGGTGAAATAAAAACAGTCAGACATTTGGATTTTTTTGTTGCAGTTGAAGGCTGCCAGTAACATCAATTTCTTCACTAAAATGGGAATGGATATAGTACAGTTAATTGGAAAACAAATGTTATTAGACAAACAACGTACTTTGTCCTTCAAAGCCACTAAATAGTTCTAATAAATGGAAGAAATGACTCACTGCACCCACAGATCAACTATGCAGGTTTTTTTTAAGTGATGTGCCACACTACATTGTGGCAACTGTACAGGTATCGGTTTTATTTGAAATTTTTATACTTTATATAACTACAAGTTATATGACAATGCGGTTTAGATTTTTTATTATTTAATCAATGCTAAAATTCTGAGCTGAACTATATGTCGTGTATTTAGCATGCAGCATGGGCTAATTTTGTTGCTGTGCATAGGTAGCATGAGTTATTCTACAATGTTTTATTTACATAAATCAGAAAAAGGAAATGACAAAACCATATCTGCAACAGTGTAATTTACACTTACCGACTGGTGGGACTGCAGCATGTTTCCAGGTCATGGATGATGTTAAGCAGAGTGGTGATCCTGTGCTTGTTGGCTGCCAGGCTGGCCTCCACAGCCTCAAGCCTCTGCTGCAGGGCTGCTGATTTGCAGCACTGTGCGGAAGGCGGAAGCAACAAAGCTGCATTCACTGGATGGAAATGAGCCAGGCTGGTGTCCTCAGGGCACAACTGAGAGGGTGCAAGGCTAAACTTGGAATCTGGTCTGAAGATTGACTCCCCTTCACTGGACTGGAAAGGGAAACTGGATGCCAAGCGCATTGTTGATGACAGCAACATGGAGTCACATTCAGGACCCGCTTGTGCACAGCAGTTCCCTTTACTGTGGAATGGTGCTGGCTCAGTGAAAGATTGTTCTGGACTTGAGAATGCTTGCGTTGGTAACATCTTTTCAAAGTCAGAGTTTTGGCAGGCAGAAGATTTGGTGATGGGTTTTACCTGTGTATTTACACGTGAGATAATGGGCTCACCATTAGTTTGAATTGTGACTGAGGGCAATGAGCAATTGGGATGTGCCTGCCCATCTGAATTGGATTTAAGCTTAGTATTTGCCTGCCTGGCTGATTCACTCAAGGTGAACTGTTGTATGTCTGAATCTGTGGGCTGGGATGTTTTTACTGGTGGGCTTGTTGCACAGTGTCCCTCATGGTTTGCTCCTATGTATCCTTGACAATGTGCGAGCCTTTGTTTTGTGTTTAGACAACCCTGCAGACAAGAGCTGCTCGATTTAATTAGGGAAATGTAATTCTGAGGGTTAGTGACCTGTGAAAGATTTGAATTTTCATGGAGTTTGGACTCGCTGTCGTCGACTAATTCGTTGATTAGAGTACCACTAAATTTATTTTTATCAGAATAAAATTTGTCATGGATATATATGGCTGGTTTAGGGTTATGGCTGCAGGCATCAGGAGACAAATGTTGAGCCTCCGATGATATAAATGAAGGTCCTCTAGTGTTGCTTTCCTGATCTGGAATGACCTTCAAAGCATTAGATTCATTGATAACTTGGAATCTGATGTCTGTTGTTTGTGTGCGATGAGCTTTATTTATTTGAGTGGCCTTCTTATAGCTATGCTCTTTTGACTGAAACAAAGTTTGACTTGTTGTTGAGACATAATTTTGTTTTTCTGTGCCTGGAGATAATAATGAGCCAACACGTTTTTTTACATCAAACGCAATAGTCTTTTTGTACAACGTGCTGTTACATCTAGGTGTTGAGCTTAAAGCTTCACTTGTGCACAACTGTGCTGCAGAATTTAGAGTTGTAGATGCACCAGATGTTTTGTGTGGAGAAGATGCAGAAACATTAAGAACAGGTTCAGACTTTGAGAAGTTAGACGGCTTTGAGTCCATTTGTGCAGCATTAGACTTATGTTTACTGCTCAAACAGCTAATTTGATTTGAATTGGCTTCATGGTTTGTAGTCCTCACTAGTGAAAGTGGTTTAATTGTTTGTAGTGGATTTGTATAAGCAGGAAATCCAGGTGATTGTACCACACTGTCAATAACAGATATTTTGGGGGTTTTTTCTGGGGATTTATAAGAATCAGGTGGTGGGCTTGCAGGTGTAAGATGTGAAGGTGGCTCCACTTTATGAATGTGGTTGAATGTACTTGTTGACAGTGATAATGTGGGGGACTTAGGGACCACCTTTGGGCCACTGGCTACATTTGTTGTTTTGCTTTTCTGTGTTTTGTCCAATGAGTTTAGGGTTTTTTGCTTAGTGTTGTCTTCAGCAACATTATTGTCAGTGCACACGTCTTCTGAAGTTATACTTGTTTTGTATGTGTCAGTAGTGGAGGTGCTTCCTGCCCCCACAGCTACAATGTACATACAAGAAGGAGGATTTGGTGTATTCTTAGGTGCAGCATGCACAGAAACACATTCATTTTGAGGAACACTATCTTGAGTAGAGTTGTGGTGTGTTGTCTGGAGGACCTTAGGGTGAGTTTGTGAATATAAGTTGTTTGGTTTGATAGCTGTGGTAATTGAAGAATTTAAAGTAAGATTTGTTGGGAGGTTATTCTTACTATTCAGTGGGGGTTTAGTAAAACATTTCACACTGGGCTTACTCTGTCTGCTTTCAATTGTAACCTTTGTGACGGGGATGGTTTTAGCATGTAGGGTGGTTGCAGGTTGGGTGGATGTTACATTACTGGTAACATGTGCATGTGATAAACTTGCCAGATTGCCTACGGAGTGCACTGGGCATGCAGGGTGGGTTGTTTTTCTGTATCTTAACTCATCATTAAGATGTAAAGTTTGTGGCTTAGCTGTAACTCGTGTCATTTTGACAGCACTTAAGATACTCTGAGAGATTTGCTGGTTTGGTTTTACTTTTTTTTTAGTGTATGGCGCCTGAAAATGGTTAGTAGTCAAAAGTGAGGTGAATAGTGGCTTTAGTTGTTTCTCTGTAAGGTACTTGTCAATATAAGGGCTATTCTCTCCCTGAACGCCAGCTCTGGAAGTTATAGACTGCCTCCCACCACAGTGCTTGCATATTTTCCGTGGCATAGCAAAAGGTCGAGCATCTGATAATGGCAGCATCTTCCCAGGCTGATCTGCATAATGATCTTGCAGGTCCCTTCTATATGAAACTGTTCCTTTTACAGGTTCTGTGTCATTGTTAGCTACACTAATTCCACCAATTGCCTCCGAATCAACCACACTGCCGTTGGTGTAACGAGCAGCAGATTTCAATTTAGGTCTGCCGCTGGTTACAGTGCCTTCAATGAGTGGATTGGTCTTGATTGCCCTGGCATAGCAATAAGTCTCACCACTGCTCCTCTGAGAACAAGTCACATCCTTCGAGGCATCACCTCCACATGCTTTAAAAGTCACTTCCTTTTTGATCTTGGATTCCCCAGTTTTCTGTTTTAAAATAGCTTTTTTCTCATTGTCATTCCTTGTTAGCAGTAGAATCTCCTCTGTTTCCTTGGTAATATAGCTGTTGGTTGTTTGAGTAATGTTGTCTAAGAGGGTATCAGGTAGCTCAGTAGGTGGTCTGCTAATCCCCGGGGATGTCTGAACGCCAACGCTGCACTGAAGCCCCCATGTCTGCAACAGGGCTCCTCCGCTTCTGTCTCCTGCTGTTGTCTTCCAAGCACGCTCCCCAACCAAGGCAGGGACGCCTAAAACTGGAACCGGAGTGTTCAGGTCAGCCGCTCTTCTACCCATCCCTTGTCTGACTGATTTAGGAGTCAGATTATTCAAGAGAGCGGCAGCGTTTCCACACCATTACATCTGTCTAAAAGTAAGAGAGAAACATATTTAGAGTGAGAGGTGTTTAAGATTATGCTGTAAAAGAAATCCATGAGCAAGCAGGATAAACTGAAACAATACACATAGTTAGAACTGACACACACAAAAACAGCTTCAGTACTACAAAAAATATGTATAGCTGGAGCTGTCAAAGATCAGCTGCAGATTTTAGAAGGAGTCATGCGCTCTCTTTCCAAATTTACTAACACTGAGACTGGATAATAAATAGGAATGGCAATATGCTGATAGCAAAAGGAGGTTGTGGTGGTGAGAACAATTGTTTTAAATTTTATTAGCTAAGCTAACATAGCACAGATCTTCATGCAGTGCCTGACAGCATAGCATGAAATTTAAACTTGCTGTATTGAACTCTCTCCTTCACATTCAGGTTCACATTGAAAAGAGGTCTTTATGTCAACTGATGCTACATATACAGTGAGGACTTCATTCATTTTCCTGTGCATTAGAGTGGAACACCCTAACACAAAAGTAGCAGAATCTGTGTGTGTCCATGACACCCTTGAATTCACATGTGCTAGTTTCCCTGTGTTAAGGAGGTCATTTTACTGATTTACACAACAACACCTCATCAGTTAACAACAAGGAAATAAAAAAGTGGATTTTGCATGTGAGTCTGCATTTAGTTAATTTACAGTAAAATTTCAATTCTCAATATGTGTTTGCTTGCAATCACTGATTTTTGACAAATATGTAATGCGGATAGATCCTCATAAGCCTCCATCTACTCCTCTTTTTTCTCTTTCTCCTGCTTAATGACTTCCATCCAGGGATGTCTAAATTGTATGAAGAGCGTTTAGTTATTGTTAGCTGAGGGGAACTATTATTTTGGTTATTGTGTCGTCTAATGTTAATTTAGCTCAGCTAAGTGACCTATGTCAGTTGTCACTGTCTAATGATAAGTGGCAACTGTCTTGCCTTATTAATATACCATTACATCCTCTTTTTTAGAGTTACACAAAACACTCTTTTAAAGCTATATATATATATATATATATATATATAT
>JBAMHW010000017.1:4919174-4933344 GCA_037177495.1 Rhadinocentrus ornatus
TACACAAAACACTCTTTTAAAGCTATATATATATATATATATATATATATATATATATACATATTTAATATAAATATATAATATTTATATATATGATAGGCTACAGTTGTTAATGTGTTTCTCAGGCATACCTGGATGTTTGATCCAGCTGCAAGATGTTGTTTTCTTTTCTCCAATGTCAGGAGCTAGTTTTCATGGGTCCTTAAGGTCCGAAGTGACTTTGTCTTCAGGTTGTCAATTCCTTGGTTGCACGTTCCAATTTCATGAGTCTGCTGGCAGTCAGTCCTGCAAAGCAACGCTGCCCTCTTCTATTATGCTTAGAGTCTAAACTAATCTACCTTGTATTGATCAGGGATACAGCTAAGCTATGTCCTCAGTGTATCCACTTTAGTGATGCATATTTGATTGCTGCATATCGGAACACAGCAATCTGGTACAGTTGCGCTCCCCTCTAAGACATTGTCCTACTCTATCTGCCTTTTTTTTTTAACCTGCTCCTTATTTCTCACTCTCTCTTGCTCTCACCTCTTCTTTCTGCTGCTGTCCTCCTTCCCAGCATGCATGCATCCTGATCCATAGACGGGTGAAGAGAGAGAATAAGGGAGAGGGAAAGAACAAAAGGGAGGCAGGGAGAGAGGAAGTGTCTTGGCTAGGGACTGTCTACAAATTACTGTGCAAGTAAAGCAAAAAAAAAAAAAAAGTGAAAAATCTTGATAAATCTGGAACGTTCTATATGTTGTTCCTATACATATGCATATTTAACATACTTAATATGCCAATATGATTAATGCTTTTTCCAGGCAATTTGGTCAAGCTTAATATTAGATGGACAACAGAACTTAGTACCTCCCATAAGCATGTTATATTTCTCTCACCAGCATTGTTAATATCACAGATACAATATGATATCATGGGCTGATTATGCTTGAGGCATTGTCATTAAGTATGTAAATTTGAATACCTTAACTGTTCATACCAGATCTCAAGGCAAGCTATAAACATGCTGTAGTCTTTATCCTAAAGAACAGGTGTCACTGCTGAATAACTTGGACCGCTAGCGCACAGGAATCAACTAGAAAGTTACGTAAGAAGCATATCATTCATGTGTAAAAATGACAGCTTTACACGCTTTACATTTAAGCTGTTCTTTGGTGTTCTTCGAACAATTGCAACAATTGTACGTTTTTGAGTTTTACAGCCATTGTGATTAATTTTGACATTGGTTTTTATGGAATGACTGAATTCAACCAGAATACAGTATTTGTGGTGAGAGTCTTACTTTTGAATAGATTAAACCAACAATGGTTCAGCATAGGATGGGGCACGGGTTCCATGACGTTTTAGTATTTGCATGAAAGGGGTCGTCAAGAAAAATAGGTTGGGAACCGCTGGAACAAACTGGAAATATAAAAATATAAATGCAATAAAAAATAAATAAAAAAAACCACTGACTATATATTCATTATAACCATGCTCTCTTAGTACAAAAACTGTGCCTGTTTAGATTATATAATACATGTTATGGAAAAATGTTGAGCATTTAAATATCTTGCAGGCTTTTCCAAAACAAGACTTTCAACATCTGTAGAGAAGTCATGAATTAAATAAATCAGCCATGTTATCTGAGAGATGAACTTTAACTATTTCTTTAACAATTCATACCATTCACACCATCAGACAAAAAGCTCCTCACATCTATTCACACCCCTACAACTTGGTTACTCCAGTAAAGATGGAATACTTATACCAACTACCAATGAATACAGTATATCAATGCACATAAACACACTTGTGTAACAGGCATTGTTACAACATCTTAGGTTATAATTCAGGTTATAATTCAGGTTAAAGCAAATATTTTGAAATACAGCACTATAAATAACAGGAGCAAGAAAGTATGGAGGTCCTAAAGAAATATAGAAAAGTAAATGATCTGATTGATCTAAGTAAATTGTTCCAATATGATGGAACTTGTAATTTAAATGCTCGATGATTTCTTTGCTATCTTTGAGAACATATTAAGAACACCTCAGTACAAATCTACAGAGACTTTGATAAATATATTTTGTTTCATATTCAGTCTGCCAAAGGTTTGACAAATCTTGAACAGAGCGTCCTGCCTTTTGAAATACAATGTGTAGTGCTACCAGAACATCCTATATTCACAGATCACAAAGGTCTGTGGAATGACTTGTTGCCTTCCCAATGGCTACAACGATCAGTTGCTGTGCTTGCTCTGCTGCTACTCGGACGTAGGTCTCTTTGGCCAGAACAACATTAGTTTAGAGTACAGACAGGGAAAGGCTTGTCTGGTGATGGAGCTAAAGAACTCACTGGACTCACTCATTAGGAGTGTGAACATTTCTATCCTCTCAGGTTGTAAATGGTAGGTACAGACTGAGGTACAGCATCAGTTCGCAACTTTGAGAATTGATGGGCCTGGGCTCAGGAACAGTGCAGTTGCTCTTGCCCAAGGCCACCAAGATACAGCAGAAGACAATGGTGATGGCCAAATATTACCAAACTGGAGCAGGAACAATTCATTGTAAAGGGCAAAATCCCAGGGCAGCCATGGAGCCTGGATGAGATGAAATGCTACTGTTAACATCACATCACCTGGGCAGACATTGGGAGGATGCCACAGTCCAGGCTCAGCTTCCTACTGAAGGCAACTTACAACACTCTCCCATGCCCTCAGAACATCACATGGTGATGGCAAGGAGGTAAGCTGTTCTCTCTGTGGGCGCTCCAAGGTAACCCTTCAGCATATATAATCTGGGTGTAAAGTGGTGTGGATGTTACAATTCAATGTTCTACTCTAAATAAATTTATAGTTAGAGAGATATGCAAAGCATTGCATTCTGTTTTTTATTTACATTTCACACACAACCAGACTCTTTTGAATTGGGATTTTATTTCACCTACTCTTATGCATATACTAAGTTCTTATAGCAGTTTAATTATTTTCTAAATCCTGCTGATAAAAAATGGAATATTAGTTAATAATGATATATTTTTTATATATTTATTCCAGAAAGGCATATCAAGATGCTACACATTTAAACCTATACTTTTACCAGCTACAACATTTCACTGATGTACATGTGGAATTAATTAAGCAGTTCCTAATAGCCACTGTGCAAAAGATATACCTTTGGTGGTTTAATTATATTTCAATGCTAACATTTCTGTATTTTTAAAAGCATCACTGCATTATACAAATGCATAATTAATAATACAATAACAGAGTAAAGACTGTGGCATACTCTGACTCAGTAATAGAGTGATTCCCTTAACCACTGGTAAACAAGACTACAAAATAATGGAAAAGAAAAGTTGCATGACTTTCAAATAAACCTTAACATACATGTTTTATGACTGTTGGAGTAAACAAAAGCACTCTGAGCAAACCTACTCATGCACAGAGTGAACATGCAAACTCTTAACACAAAGGCCCCAGGTTGCATGCACATAAAATTTCTTTTCTTGCAGCAATTCCATCAGAAATGAAGGTTTTTGATGAACCATTCTGTGACAATAGAAAAAGATTGCTGTGCGGTAAGATAGGACTTATTTTTTAGATAGACCATTGTAGGCCATTTCATAAAATGCTAGTCTATCGCTACAGTAATATCACAAAACAGTACTTCGTTTACAACTGTTAATTGGGAAACTGTGCATTGATTTAATTTTTCTAAAATTGAATACTACAGTCTCAGACAGGCTTGAGAAACATCAGGTTCTTCTTGATGAGAAACCCTGACTTTCTATGTTTCAGCCGCTTAGATGGTTGAAACATAATTGGGCATGCTTGTAAAACAGCCTCCAGCTGCACTTCCAACAGCATACACCCGCAACTCTATAAGAAATAAGGAGTAGAAGTAGTAGCCGGAAAAAGAACAGGCACACAGAATACTTTACAGATAGACTGGTCTTATCTTAATGTTCTCCAAACTTATTGTACAAAATGCAAATGCTACAAATAGCATATCCAGAATCAACTCCATAAGCAGGTGGTTTACAAAACTGCACAGTACTGTAGTTGTCAGTCATCAAATTCACTGCACTGTTATGAAATAGGTCTGTGGTTAACTGTGCCATGTATAGTAGATTGCACTCAGATTCCATCATCAGAGCCCCGGGGAGCATGAGCTTGACTTTATGAATAAAGAAATCACCCCCAGCTATTAGGCAGTTACACAATATTATATCAGCATAAATGCCAACAACGAGCACCGTTTTACTGTCACTCTGATAGTTTTCTGTTCTGTATAATTTTTTTGTAGCAGCTGTCTCAGACTAAACATTTCTTAAACGTTTATTTCAATTTTAATTGCCACATTCTTTTTCCCAGTGTTAACTTTAACCGTTTGTGTTTTGCTAGTTGCAGTTGCCATGGTAATAGGAGGATCATATCAAAATCTTGACCAGGTGAAGATGGAAACATCTGATTACAGATTAATGAATGAACGAGGGTAGATTCAAACCAGTTAAAACTTGGACACCACCAGATTTGTGCATGTTTATAGAGCACCAGTTTAATGTCCTTGCTGTTTGATATAAATTGCAATGATTCTAGTAAAGATAAAAAACAAAAAATCATGTCTGTTTTGCATGAAAACTCCCAGCCAGCTATTGCATTTTTTATTTTTTTTTTATTTCATGCATTTTTCATGTCAAACCCTTGCTCTGGCATCTCCTTTGCCTGCAGGGCAACCCCAGTACTTGCAGTTTTGTGGTAGTTTGTGGAATATTAAACTGATGTTGCTTGAAGCTGTGATGAACTATGTACTTCCAGAAAAGGCTCTAGATGATCTTTGAAGTGTAAAATACCTCTGGTTTTCATTTGATCGATTATGTTATAAAGTCACATTTTCTTTTTTTTTTCTTTTTTTTGCAATGGGCTGACAATATACGTTTAAGTGGTAGTCAGGCCAAAAAACATTTAATAAAACAGCAGTATAAAATATAACAGCTAAATGAATGAGCAGAATTTAACTTTTTTTAAAGCTGCATTTCCTGAAATAGTCACAAGGGGGCAGACAAACATTACTGTAGCTTGTCACAAATGGGCTGCATCATTTAATTGTTTCAGTGTTGACTGCCATGGTAAATAATCTCTTTTTTTCTGTCAGAGTATTTAGTGGTTTCAGAATCTGGTTTAAAAATACCAAATGATATAGCTTGTTATTTTTAATCAACCTGACATTTACCTTAAGTAATAGCTGAAGCATTATGTGCAATATGTTAGATCAGTAGTTCCCAACCCCCAAGGGGGTACCCCAAAGAGCACACGGGGTCTGAGGCTTTGAAAATTAGAGCCATTGTGATTAATGTACACAAATTGTCCCTATTTTAAGGAAAAAGGCAAGAATGCATGTTGTTTATTTAACTTTGGCTTTTATCAAAAAACAGGACTCAACCAGAATACAATATTTATGGTGAGAATCTCAAATGGTTTCAGCACAGGGTAGAGCAGGGGGTCCACTGCATTTTAATATATGCATTAAGGGGATCCCCGAGGAAAAAAAGGTTGGGAACCACTGTGTTAGATCATACATTTTGGGTTTTCCTCTTATGCTCACAAGGAGAAAGTACTGGATATGAACAATATGGGTCACCTTAAAAAATTAGTTTTCATCAGTAGATGTCAGCATTGCTAGATAGATGGACCAAGCCCTTTAATAGGAAATGTTTTTGTTAATAATTTCTCCAGTCTACAGATGGAGCCCGTGCTACAGACATCAAAATGCTCTGTGGCAGACAACAGGGAAAAACAGATAAGGCTTTTGTTATAGTGAAGGAAAGTTTACATGTTTCACAACATACAGCTCTGACTCAGAGAAGAAAAATGAACCCCATTTAGAGAAGGCATACAAGCACATATGCAGATTTGGGTAGATATAGATATAGATATAGATATAGATATAGATATAGATATAGATATAGATATAGATATAGATATAGATATAGATATAGACATAGATATAGATATAGATATATATTTGGAGAAAAGTCAAAAGCTCTCACCTTTAAATTCAGACTGCATGTGTATATGTAGACAACTTTACTGCAGTGAGCTACACACTGAATCTAAAATGCTTTCTTTTTCACAAGAATAATTTATTATCCCCAAAGGGGCAAATCTCTTTGCAGCCAACAGTGAATACAGAACAAATTTATTGTCTGATATCTCCCAGTTCTTTTTCAGTCGCATGGATTGCTGCCAAGGGAATGTTCTTTACCCCAAAATGATGATAGCCTCTTGAAACAAAGAATCAGGATCAGGTTACATCTGCAAAACAGATGTGAAAGTTTTGTATTTCTCATGCTCTCTGTTGTGGATAACAGAATTTAGATACGTAACAGTCCGTTACAAAACACATGTCATTTGGCTGAGTTTAACTCGAGGGCCCCAGGAAGATGATTTCTCAAGAAAAGAAGCTGCCTGATTGGATAGGTCGTTGTTGGTTATTGCCTGGATTCATGGGATGTTTCCATCTCCTGCCTTGACACTTTTATACATACTTGATGAAATCATACAATACTGGTGCAGTTTTGGTAACAAGATAATATTAATTTAGTTAACCATTTCTCAGTGCTTGTGAACATTTTCTTCTATGTACTGGTTGTGACTGTACAGAAACTGATATCTGTACTCATTTAAAGTACCTGAAAACTACCTGAAAACTCATGATACTTTCAAGTTATTCTAGAAAAATAATATGAAATTTAATTGGTAAAATATGCACATATAGATAACAAAATGTGGTTTAAAAGCAGCAGGTCAAGTGTCAAGTGCATTTATAATGAGTATTGTCCTATAGTATCCTTGAGATTGTTTGTCCGTGACCTCAGTACCATATCTCCCCCAGAGGACAGCAGCTCTGTGTCCTAGGTGAGTGCTGTCTCTCAGGATGCTGTGTGCCCTCCCTAAGACACTATGGTTACTGTATAAGTCCTCCAGGGGGGAGAGGGTGACCAATGATTTTCTGGCAGTGTTAATGACCTTTTTGAGTGTCCTCTTGTGTGTCTTTATGAAGCTCTAGTACTGCACAGAGGAGTTCTGCATCAATGTGCACACACCCAAAAACTGGACACCCTTTCCACAACTTCCCTGTTATTGCAGAAAGGCTGCAGGTTTGACTTTCTCCTCCTAAGCTCAACAATCAGTGCTTTAATCTTAGAAGGCATTGAGGACCATCTTGCTTTCCACACACTACCCCACCATTCTCTGGACCTCATCCAGATCTGGTGCTCAAACTGGCAACTGTGAAAAGATAGGGACTCTGACTCTTTGTATGCTTTCAGAGAGAAAGTTTCTGATCCAGTAGCAGGTGGTGAAAAAAAGTCTGATGTTGAGGATTAATGTCAGGCTGTCTGGGAATATTGCATTTAAGGCAGTGCTGAAGTCAACAATAAGCAGTGTTGTATAATGCCCCTGCTGTTCCAAATGGGAGATTGTGGTGTGGAAGGCTCTGACAATGCCGTTCTTTGTCAGTCTGTAAGCTCTATGTGCAAACTGAATTGGACTGAATATGGGTGGGAACCGGGACGTAAAGTGACATCAGACCAGCCTTTCAAAACACTTCATTATAACAGGTGCCAGAGCAAATGGTCGGTTGTCGTAGATGTTTTTTTGGGCAGTGGGACGATAGTGGACAAATTTAGGCATGGTGGGACGAAAGATTGGACCAGTGATCTGTAAAAGATCTCAGTGAAGACTCCAGCCAGATGGCCTACACACTCTCTGAGGACCCTTCCAGTCATCCGGTATGGTCCAACAGCCTTCCTGGAGTTTAATGCCCTCAGTGTGCCTCTCACCATATGCTCCTGCACAGTGACGCTGGGGCTGCAGCAGTCTGGTGTTTGAATTATGGCTGCCTTTCACCCCAAAGCATGTCAAGAAGTGATTCAGCTGTTCCACAAGCACAGCACGTCCCTTCAGTTATTAGGGTGTTTTTGGACTTGAAGCGGATGAGGTGCTGAACTCCGCACCACTTTCTGTGTGTAGCTGCGGCTAAAGTGACTCTTACTCTTCCTGCTATAAGCTTTTGTTATCCTTTATTTCCAAATAAATGTATTAAGTATACCTGGAGATCAGAATTGCTAAATTAGTCAGAGTCCATGGCTGAAAATGCAGGATCAAACAAAACTGAAGGTACTGCTGAATCATAGAATGAAAACAAGAATTGTCACTAGAGGACTGCTGTTGTACCCTCAACAGTAGGTACTTATTTGTACCTCTGCAATTTGCACCTTAAAGATAGGTGTTGTACCTCTGTTGACCATCTTGAACCCCAATTTAAAAGTAGAAAATGTCTCCAATTACAGGCTAAAAGAAGTATAATACCTTTGCTCTATCACACACACATATTCACATGCTTATGAACACACCAGAGGCTTCAGTGTCTTGCCCAAGAACACTTTAACATGTGGTCTGGGGTAACCTTGGCTCAAACCACCAAACTTCTGACTGGCAGACAACCACTCTTCCTCCTGAGTTACAGCCAGAATGTTAAATCGTACTGAAAAACAACAAATAAACAAAAAATAACGCCCAAATCTAGAGTTACAAGTGATTTTTTTTCTTTCGCCAAGACTGCATATCTTTGTCCATTTATCAAATCTGCTTTCATTATATAAGGGAACTGTGTTTTTGTTTGTAATCTGTTGATTAAAGTGTGCAATATCACTATTCTTAACCACAGTCAATTGTAGTCATGAAAATATAGGAAGCTTGTACGTATGTAGGATGAGTTTTTGGTGTCAGCGAAGAAAAATAAAAATATACAATTAGTCTTATTTAAAAAAAAACAACCTTTATACTCTAATAAACAGTCATTAGTAAATGATATGCTAAAGGTCTTTAGGAGCATTATTTTGCAGGGTAAACAATTCAATCAATTTTATTTGTATAGCAATTCATGACAAAAGTCGTCTCAAAGCACTTTTAAAGATACTGTCCAATTCGAGCCAAATTACTGTAATCCAGTTATAGCTCAGTTCAATCAGATTCATTTTAATACACATTAGTCCAGTTATACATATTTTTGCGTTTAAATAGTATAAATTTAACTTGATTCTACAAGTGGAAATTTACAACATCACAAACCATCTGGTAGTCAGAATAAACTACAAGACATTTAAAGATATTTAAGAAAAAAAAACTTTATTTGTGACTTCTTAACAAAACACATATACCAGGTTGATGAAATCATAAGAATCACTATTAACACCTAGACAATGATAAGCAGGTGTACAAAAAAGTTATGAACAGATCTGCACGGCCACAGTCGACTGGTCTGCGCCTTTCACTGCTGCCGCACCCCAGCAACTGAGGAACATTCACTATACACAAGCAGAGAATACATCAGTTTTATCACTATTTTTAGACCATTTTATGTTTTTTTTTTGTTTTTTTTATTTCTTTTTTCTGCCTTTTTTTCTGCAGAGCAGTTACCAGATATGGAGGGTGAGTAAATGATTCTATTTCACAATGGTGTTTGATCCTTTCAAAGGTCAACACAAATTCAAGGATTAATTTTCTTATCTATGAAAATCATGGGTAGAAACAGAAAAAAAGGCATTTCATAGCTTAACACAATAGCATTATGTATATCTAGAAGATAAAAGTTATTTTCAACAGGATAAAAAATGTGATTCTTTCAGGTTTTTCCACAATTTACTGTTCAGAATAGTGCATCTGTAGAGATGTGTGCATGTCTGGACGAGTGTGGGTCTTTTTATTATGCGTGTTTATATTCTTGGGAATGTCTATTAGAGGCATATGTATTCCAATACACATTTTCCAGTGGAAAAAAACATATCTATGTATATATAGTATCTATATAGAATTTGTTTCCTTTGCTTATAACATGCAAACAGCCACTTGGTGATCTGACAGCACAGAAGTACACCTGCAGAAAGGGGCAGGGGGGAGGGGATTGTGTACATGGGAGGGATTGAGCTGGTTAGCAGCAACTATATACCGCATCGCTGATTGGCAACACAATGGTCTAAAGAAAGGAATATTGAGGTGAAATGTTTTAACACTTTTTTGTATCGTGTTGAGATTGTTCCAATATGTACAGCTTGCAATACTTGTGTTTTGAAATGTCAGGCTAAAACCCGTTCCCATTTAGATCACCGTCCAACTTCTGCACGTCTTAGCAATTTTGCTTTAGATGTTCATGAGTTGCAATATAGCAAAACATTTCTAATTTTAAAGTATTACCAGGTGTGATTGTTGATCTTTGCCACCTATAACTATTGCATCATTGTAAAATTCACCCCTTTACTAGTAGAAGGTTTCTTCCCTCTGTGAATTCAAACACGACATCTTTCTACTGCTTCTGCATTGCGCTTCACCCAGTTTGAAAGTGGTTCTACTCCACCAAAAGTTAATTAGTTCTTATTAAAGGCAGACACAGGGAAAAAAAACAATACCTCATCTTACACAAAAGAGGACTGGCTTGCCCAACAGTCTATTTTTCTTCTGCACTGGACTAACACAATTCAACAACATGAATGCTATTCTCTGACTTCTATGTGCCACTCCATCATATCATATCATGCGTCGAACAGCATAATCTGAGTTTTTGCTAACCTGTCAGGCATCCACACAATGTCAAGCATACAACCCATGTGAGAGCTGTCAACTATGAGCAGTCAGGGGAGACACCAAGTTCGGTCTAAGCTCAAGTTGAACCTAACAAAGGATTTATATGTGGGTGTGATGCATTTAGTGATATTCTGTCATTGTGTGTGCATTCTGTGTGTAAATATGGATATACACAAATATCACTGTTAACTGCACAGTTCACTGAAGGAGAGTAACTTTAAAAATGTCTTCCAACTATGTTGATCTGAGAAACGGAAGTAGAGGGAGGAAACAGGCAGCAGGTAAGCAAATCCTACAAGCACTGAAGCAGTCGAGGCAATGATGCAGGGCTTGAAGAACATCTACTTAACATTCAAAGATAGAAGAGAAGGGATCAGGCTTAAACAGAAATGAAGCGACAAGCAACGTTTCTGTGTCTCAGCCATATAATACACTTTCAAATTAAGCATGGTGCTGGCTTCAGGTTTTGGAGTTTCAGTTTTCATGTGTTACTTTGTACTGTGTATTGTAAGAGAGGAAGAAACTGTGTATGTGTGTGTTTGCTTGTTTTCACATGAGTAAGAGGCAGAGAGTTAGCATTTCTGTACAGTAATGTGTGCGTCAGACTAGGTGTGCTGATACACAGTGAGATTAAGACCATATTTCAAGAAGCAAGGTCAGGAGCCGGTTGCATCAGCTGCACATAGGTTCCCTAGTTATATCCAAAGTAGCCACTAAACCCAATTCACGCTAAATTACAAGCGATACCACCACAAAAATCTGTTATAATATAACCTTATGCAACAACTAAATAATTAAGCAAGCAATAAAGCAGGTGCAAAGGATACAGTCACACAACTGCACTCACTAACAGTAAAAGCAGGAATTTGTTTCTGTTTTTGTACATATATGATTTTTTTCTTTGCAATTCATTGCCATTCTGAAAGGCCATAGTATGTTAATCATGTTTGTGTCCATTTTCTACTAATTATAGAATACCTGCCAACTGGTTACACTTTTTTTTGTCATTGTGTCTTTCCATCAGGCTAAATGTGGTTCCCATTTGGTTTCATGATGTATGTAAATTAACGCGCTGAGATATTTTTGAAATGGTTTGTCTTAACTGATTATGAAAATCAAATTTCAAAAAGGATTTAAACTAGGTGCTGTGTTCCCTTTTATTAGTTTCTAGAGTCAGCCAATTTATTTTCTTATTTATTTTTGGTATATTTCTTTAAGAAGTGATAACAATAAACACAAATGTAAGAATGAACAAAAAAAAAGTTTTGTTAAAAAAAATTGTTACCAATCAATAATTTGAAGAAAATGAACCTGCATGTTAAGCATACTATTGTCCCGTTAAAGACATATACACCCTATTTATCACATTTATCACTATCTCTTCACAAATTCATGTGTTCTGCACCCATCAGCAACATATTTCTATTGCTAGTGAGCCCTCATCTTCTCTCACCTATATTATCTACTGTACAATCAATTTTAGGAACTTGCTAATTACAAATGAACTAGCAGTTATGAAGCCACTACTTTATAAACTAACCTGGGAACAATTGCGCATAGTTGGTGCAACCCAGTGCAGGTCCTCAACTTCTGTAATGTGCTATGTTACACTGAAACAGAGCTCTTTTTTTCGAGTGTGGTCCAGCTCTTCTCAGCCACCTTATTCTCTTAAAGGTGCTTATCTTATTGTATGCATATTATACATGTTGTTACTTTTGCTTTACTTTATTTGTTTTATTGTTTTTTTATACAAAAGGCCAGATTATCTGAATTCCTACCAGCTCTCTATAATGCTGAAGACAAAAGCCTCTTTTTTTTTTTTTTTTTTTTCCAGTTTGGCTTTCACTTCACCTTAACTTAGCAAAAAAAAAAAAAAAAAATACAGACTGCCAGAGATGTCAACACTGGCAGCCTCAGCTGACAATGGTCAGATACAAACGTTACACCCTTTCAGGTGCTTTTTGTTGTTTTTTTCTTTTTAGAAATTGGGGTGGGGGAGGGTGGGGGTGTTTAGGGAGTTGGACGGCAGATCACAGAAAGGCTAATCTAAGCGAATAAATTCATTTTGGTTTTAATTTGGTCCAGCCTTAGCTAAAGAACATTTGTAGTTCGCATGGTGTGAGAGCCAGACCTGATTGAATGAGGATTTGGCCACTGTACAATGTCTATGCAAATATGGTGCAAGGACGCTCCCTTGGTTGTACAATATGCATTTGGCTTATTTTTCTGGCTCTGAAATTGGGATGCTAGTTTGTTTTAATAGCTATGCTTTGAAGCCAATCCCTCTCCTTTAATCATCGCCGTCATCCTTTCCTTTATCCTTCTTGTCCTTCTTGTCTTTCTTCTTCTTTTTCTTCTTCTTGGCCTCCTCCTTCTTGCCGAAGCTTATGAAGTCACCTTTGTCATCCACAGGGCCTTGGTCATGGCGGATAGAAATGATGGCTGGAGATCCAGGAATGATGAAGGCTTCTGGGGGAATCTCGCCAGGCTTCAGGGGCTGAGGCTGGCCGTAGCCTTGTGCAGCACCGTATCTGAAGTGCCAGCTGTTGCTGTTTACTCCAGCACCCACTGGGGGGGATAGTTCTCCACCACCTTCTCCATCTACAAAAGCATGAAGTAAAATTGGAGATCATGTTAAATCTCGTTATTAATTTTACTGGACTCTACTACAGGATGAGTACAATTTTGTTAAAAAAAAATAATAATAAAAAAATAAATAAATATATATATATATATTTTTTGTTTGTTTCCTAATAAAGTTGAAATGGAGACCACTCACTGCTTTCAGATCTATTTTCAAAACAACTTCCAGGCATTCAGCAGAAACTCCAACAGTCTTTTGTGAAACATTTTCAAATTCAGAACATGCACCAAAGGTAAACCATCTTCTACATTCCCTCTTAAAGCCCCATGAAACAGCTAAAACCTGAATGACACTACAAAGTTTCAAGCTTGATTTTTACTCTGAACAAAACTTTTAAGACAAATGTCCCATATTTGAGGTAAATATGTGCTCCATCAGCAAGGCTTGTATACATATCCCAGTCAAGTTCCTGATATGTCATTTAGTGGAGCTTTAGCTAGAACACGCATGCTACTTTAAAGTTTACAGCTGGCATTATAATCGACTCAAGAGAGAGAAGCCGTGGTAAGAATATAACAGTTGCCTTCAACAACAGGTAACAGGCAAAATACCCTGAATCAACAAACTTGTATGATACTGTAAGTTAATGGCAACCAAGAGATTCTGCATGACAGGTGGAACTACTTGATCAAGACCAGACAGATGTGTCAGGGATAAAGTCTAGTGACAAATCTGAACTGTATTATACACAACTAAAAAAGTTTTCGTTTTCTAGGAAATTAGTAACTCTCAAAAATAAAAAAAAGAAATAAGAACATATATAAGCAACATCAGAAATATATCAATTTTTATTTTTTATAAATTGTTGCTATAGTGTACACGTACACTTTCTTTCTTTCTTTCTTTCTTTCTTTCTTTCTTTCTTTCTTTCTTTCTTTCTTTCTTTCTTTCTTTCTTTCTTT
>JBAMHW010000017.1:4933404-4947162 GCA_037177495.1 Rhadinocentrus ornatus
TTCTTTCTTTCTTTCTTTCTTTCTTTCTTTCTTTCTTTCTTTCTTTCTTTCTTTCTTTCTTTCTTTCTTTCTTTTATATTTGGTCATTGTCCTGACAATACTGTGATAGCCAAAGGGAATGGGTGTTTTCAGGACTAGAATTCAGCCAAAACTACTGAAGGGAACACTGGAGGCAATATCTTTAAAACCACAGGGATGTTTAACTTGGTAGCATGATTAGTTTTTGTATTTGGATGAGAGCAGGAGCATAATCCTACTCACATTGGAGGCCAAAGACAGGGATTCAACCTCTAGTGCAAAATGATGAAGGAGAAAGAAACCCAGATGGCAAGTCAAAACAAAAAATGACAAATAAAAATATTTTACATTTAACAAAAAGTGAAAATAAGATATTACTTTTAGGGTCAAAAGGTCAGAATCTCAGAATGAAAACAAAAGTGGGTGTTAGATGAGAGAAAGAGAGTGAAAGGGAGAAAAACAGAGAGAGAGAGAGCATGAAAGGGAAGCAGTAAGGAGGATGGGGGCGGGCGGGTTTTGCAGACACCGTGTTCTCAGGCCCACACCAGCTCCCTCTGCACTGACCTACTTTCAGCCTGAATTTTATTTAGATCAAACACAGACCATTGCAAAAAGATTCTGTTTGATTTTCCTTTGTGGGCTATTTATGACATTGCTGGAGTGCTGACATGGTTTCAACTACTGTCCCACTGGGATGAACACTAGTTTGAAATGTGCAATATCCACATGCACATTGTCTCATTGAATCCTCACAATAAGATCATAAAGCAGACAAAGCATATAAAGCATAATATGCAGACAATGATATAAGCTGATCAAATAGCAATATTGCATTCCTCAATTGATAGTTTTACATTAATATCCTGTTTAACTTTGTTGATGAGAAGATGGATGAATCACATAAAGTTGTGTAATGTTATTGAGCCACACGGTACTCCAAACTGATTTTATCAAAAAAATGTTATGATTAGAACAAGTGCTTTCAGTTTAAAAAGAAAGCTCTGTATTTTATGTATTAATGTAGAAACCACGTACCAATAATGTTATTTTTATGCATATTTTCTAATTAAACAATAAAATAACAACAAAAATTGAGCCTTGAATAATTAGCCATATGTGATCATATTTTTCCATAAGTAGAGTCATTGCTTTAATACCATAATGATGGTCTGTTTCTGAGGATTATCACATTTGAGGTTATGTTCTGTCTGTCAATATTTAATCTGAGTATTAAGCCCAGGAAGACAGTAATGTTATAAACTCCTATTCAAATGGTATCAGTTGTTAGAAAAGTGAGCTTGCTTAACATCTGGAAAAGGACAAATGTGAATAATACAAAACTACTGATGCAGCCAATGTGTTGAGGATGATGTTGAAAATACTGTGAGGCAATATGGGCATGGACCTACTCAGCAATGCAGTGCTTTGCTGTACATAGTGCAGCACAATTTAATACAACCGATACACCACTTCCTGTTACCTAATCCTGCTAAGTATGTGAATTTTTTTTCTTTTTTGCTTATTTGGAGCCCCTTCTTGCACACTTGGACTGATAGATAAATTGCTACCTACAAATAAAGCTTGCATTACATTCTTAAAGGTTATTTAGGGTCAAATAGTCACAATAGGATTAAACAACATTTTTTACTAAATAATAGTGATCCACAGTGGACATCCTGTCAGTAAGTTGATATTATAAAGTACAGTATAGAACATTTGAATGTTGTAAATGCTTTAAATACAGTATTCTGTTATTCTACTGAGTTCTTTTAAATATAATTTTATTGAAATTTTATAGTTTATGTTTTTTAAGGCTACTCAAATGTAAAGATAGATGCATAGATTAAGAGAAAATTATGAGTTGGATTTCATTGCCATGGTAGCCTATGAAATGCAGAGCTTACACTAGTACAATGGAGCATTTTATTCTGTTTTGTGGATTTTTGATTGTCTGAAACAAATAAATCAGCAACATAACATGGTGTGTGACAGTAACAAGGGTTCAATCCCAAAAACCAAACATCATTTACATATGTGAGGTTGCTTAGGTTGTAGCTTGCCTAGAGGCATCTGTAGCTCAGTTTCCCTGACAATGAAAAAGTAAACCCTTGGTGTAACACAGTGATTTCAGTGTTTTACCAAGGACTCCTGAACACTCATCAGTCTGTCACAAGCTGGGAGTGTTACTGATGAAAGTGTTACTGATGAAAGTGTCAGCACCTCTGTTCATAAGTATTCCACTTCATTTTATTCATATTTTAAGCCTCAGGCCTTCCTCAAGATTAGTTTTCATATGACAAAGGTACTGATGTGTTTGGTAAACCATATTCATTTTTTCTAATGAGTTCATTGTTTTTACTTATTTTCACTGTGGCTACTGTTTTTAAGACGTGTTAAAGGCTTTTAAATATTTTCTTCATCCTGATGTACTTATTAAATAACCAAATGTGTCACCAGGGTGTGCCCCAAATACCATACAATTGTCTTTGTCTTATTAGCTATAATCTTGAGAATAGCCCAAGTCTCAACATACCTATTAAATAAGTCTCACATAGAGCTGGAATGTGACACACTTTCTTGAGTTTTATGGCTGTCCCCCACCGATTAACACCTCATATCCACTCTTGCTGTGCTATACTTATCCTACCACATACAGTTTTCAAAGTGTTCTAAGTCAAGTTCACTGACCTCATCAACAAATTTTCTATAGATGTAAACAGCGCATCTTAATTCCTGTTTTAAAAAAAGTGTCTTCTAATCCATTACAGGTTAAGCTAGACTCTTCAGATATGTATTTAATAATTTTTTTAAAGTTCAGAATTTTTTTGTAGACAGTTTGCAGTTTTACAGTTTACTAAAAAAGGGAAAAAAAGGTCTTTGACTAGTAGCAGTGCTACCAGTCAAACTACAATCACAATCGCTATGCTCTAGCAGTTCATATACCTATGTATGACCAGCTGAGCGAACATGATAGCAGATTATGTTGCTCTAATCAAGTGAGGATGTCTTAAGACATCCTAGGGCTTCTTGCACAGGAGTAACAAATCAAGACCCCAGACACTGTTAAGTAACACACTGATATAAATCAGAGATATTACACTGCGAGTGTATGTGTGCAAAGTAAAAATTAGTAATAATTTATGGCAAGCAAGTCATATCACAGATTGGTACAATAATGAAGAGCATCCGAGCATCCGAGCATCAAGTGCTTCCATTTCTCTAAGCTGCCTCTGCAATTTCCCTAGATAAGCCTATATACAGCAAATAAGTGTCTGCAATGAATTGTTGTGTAACTGCTGGTAAAGCAGGTCAGTATAGCTTCTTCTAAGGAGGTTGCCATGGCACCTGATAAGGATATAAAAGTGTCTGCAGGCTTGTTTTGTGTAACCTCGTGTCCTACATTTAAAATAGGCTATGTTATTTTCTGTCTTGATACTGTTCCATCTAAAATGAATGTCTCTGTAGGTTTGTAACCCATGTGCTAATATGAAAGTCATGTAGTGCTTGTGTAGCCTGGTAGGTTTGATGTATTCTGCCAGAGACATAGCTACATAAGTGCTCATTTCCAACATTTATTTCTCTCAGTTGTCCTCTCTTTTGTCCAAATACCTGCCTTTGATGAGTTTCCTTCTCTATTCTGCTCCCTATTTCTGTCTCTAAACATTCCATTCAGAGATATGGCTGGTTTCTATGGAAACTGCCTTCGCCCACTCTGTGCTGATGGAGGGTGCGGCTGCTGCAGCAATTTCTCAGTTAGACAGTGTTGCCAGGCAACAAGTCACATGGCATTCCCTAGCAACAACACTACTGCAGGAACCTGACAATCCTCTTAACCTTTCTCTCCATCCCCCACACCTCGCTCCCTCCTCTCCCCCCCCCCCCCCCCCATACGTCGCCTCTGCTCTTCCTCTCCAAAATTGGTTTTAATGTTATCAGTGCTCTGATTTTTTTATTTATTTATTTATTTATTTTTATATCCCATGGCATTCTCCCATCACTGATAATAGCTCGTCCCCCCTCTGGCATTAGACAAATGTCTCCTCATCTGCGCCATGGGACACTTACATAAACACAGTTTTGAGGTTGCTGCATTTAGATGCACCACAACATGTCGGACAACTTCATGACAATAATTCACAACAAAAATAAAAATGTGTCATTAAAATAAAAACCTCTACCTCTTGATGCGTTGTAAAGAGGATAAACCTGTAATCTATTGTGTTTGCATTAGCACTACGCCATTCTTAAGAAATCATTTCCTTATGCCACAAAGCATTCCTGAATGAACTGCAGTATGCTGGGGACTCAGCTTGAAGGTAATATCCAAGTCTTTACACACCTAGAGAGGTGGTTTTTTTTTACCTGCTCTTAGAAACAAGCATACAGATACATTCCCTTGCTCTCTTTTCTAAAAACAATAAATTATTTTAAACATGTTTTCTTAAGAAAGACATATTCTGCCACTAACTATAATGCTACCTTTCACTCTGAAGTCTCTTCATATGTTACAATACCTGCAGCCAGATAGAAAAGCAAAGACTGAAAGCTGCTCTGAACGAAGGGAACAAGGCTCCAGCAGTATTTTGAAATTAAGTCTTCATTTATTTATTTATGTCATTCTTTAAACCAGAGTACTCCCAGATGCTTAGTATGTTTCTCTGAGGCAGTGCTTCTGATGTATTACAGGTCACCTAAGAGGCTAGATTTATTTACACTTAAATTCTGTTTCCAAATATTTTTTAATGTTACCACCCACTCAGAAGGACAACTCATTTCTTATTGGAAACAGCTGTCTACTTTAGTGGAGAATACAACTGTTTATCTTTGGGTCTGCATGAAGGTTCCCAGGCTCATGTTAATCTCTGCGTCAAAACATCACTGGGATTCAAGACTTTGTAGATATTAAAATATTTCAGTTAAAAACTTATTAACACAACACAAATTAAACCAAAGATAATTAAATGTAGTATATTAGTATTTCCCCAAATGGGTTACAAAGACTAAGACTGATGTGAAAATTAACTTAAGTACAGTTCACTTACTTATTGAAAATTAGATATACTGACTGATACTCTGATGTCTGTGTTGCTCTTGAGCTAGAAGTTAAGCTTAGCTTCAAAAGTTGACATAGTAGCAGTGATGCTAATTTGAAAAATAAATATTGCTTTTTAAAAATGTTTAAGCTATTTTATTAATTTATTCCTTTCCGGAAAAAACAAAAAACAAAACTGTGTATAGTGTTTAATCGTCTTTCTTTTTTCTTCATGCTAATTTATAGTATTTTCTCAAAACAGTAATCATTCATGTACTTCTTTCTCAAATCCTCTAACAAAAAATGAACCCTTTTGAGCTTTTGATACAAAAAACAATAAAAAAACTAAATTAAATTTCTTTAGTCTATTACATAGTATATTTTCTAAAAATCACTTGACACACACACACACACACACATACAATGCACTAATGCTCACCTGCAGCGCTGGATACAGTGGGCCAGTTCTGGACCAGCATCCCCTGGGCTCCCTGCATCACAGAGGCCTCCTCCATGGTGACAGAGCTGGAAGAGTTAAATGTGTAAGATATTTTTCATTTACAATTATTCACTAAAATATGTGTTGGAAATAATTCATTTTGCAACTTCTGTGTAAAAAAGAAAATAATGTTATTATTATTATTATGCTTGATGTCTGCATCTGGACATTTTTCTGAACTTTTTCCACTGTACATACTGCAGGGATGAAGGGAGGAAAAGAAGGATCCATTTAAATACTTGAATCCTTTCTAACTGTTTTTAATACTGATTTTATCTATTGTCCTTTTTTTCTTCTTATTTTCTGATGTTTCAGTGTCTCTGAAAAACACTAACATTGTGTTAAACAAATAAACTTGTCTTGCTTAACTGAAATTAAGGTTTTAACTTTATTATTACAAGTTATATTCCATAAGCAAAAGTAGCTATTGACATTAGGAGACTTTCAGAAGAGATGCAAGGCTTTCTGTTTGGTCTTTACAATGTAACTACGCTCAGAGGTGAGAACAGCTTTTTGCTAATATTAGCATCAGCTGATGCCATTACTCTTCATTACTTACTAAAGTTCTTGAGCAATGGAAAGTGCATACATTAGCATTCTGATATTTCCATTAGAATTAGACCCTAATTAATTAGCTATTCCTTTTACTCAAATATGCAATGCTATTACCCCAATATTAGAACTGGGTAGCACATCAGGGTTACAAAAAGGTCAGAGGGTGTCACTTGCTGGAGATTAGAAATTTGGATAGGGAAAGGATCATGTTCAATATTTCTGTTCTTTGAGTAAGAGAAGAATAAATAAATAAATAAATAAAAAAGGACTAAAGCCCTGTACTTGCTTTAAGAGAGAGAAATGTGTGTGTTTTCTTAAAGTAGCAAAAAAAAAAAAGTGTAAAATTAGTTTGGGTAAGGTACTTCACCTTGTTACTTCCTCACACCTTAGCAAGCTATTCCTCAAAATTATCCATTCAATCTCGTTAAACCTTTTAGATCAGCAGAGAAGTGTGAATGACCATTTTCAACTTCCTACATTTCTGTATTAACCACACCCACTTCACATTTCTGACCAATCACACAGTAGTTAAAGGACACCACACTAGAAAAAGTTAAGCCCACATGATGAGTTGAAATCTAGCTGCAAGAACTCCAAAAAGTAGGGCTAAGAAAAAATAAATAAAAAATTCTTGCAATACTAGGAGAGAACTCTGTTCTAAATATAATGTATAAATGAAACAGCAGAATACCAACAACTTTATTGATTCCAAACTAAATTGTTGTGACAGATTACAGGAAAATAGCTAACAAAAGACTATGACAAATGTCATGGTTATGAACAGATATTTACAGATAGATTATGGTTATAAACAGGTATATGGAGATAAATATTGCAGTTCTTATTTAAAGTAAGTTTTTAAGTGTCCCTGCCACTGAAAGCGGAGAAGTTATAAAGTCTGATAGCCTCAGGTAGGAATGACCTCCTTGGTGGTCTCAATCTACGGCTGAAAGAGCTCTGATAAGACGTCAGTGTGGCATGCAGGGGGTGAGAGACATTGTCCATGATACCGAGGACCTCCCTCAGCATCCTCCTCTTGGATACCTCCGCCACAGACTCCAGTTCAGTTCCTAGGACAGATCCAGCTCTCCTGATGAGCTTGTTGAGTGTCATCTTAACTGACTATGACCCTTCCTGTAGATTTTATCAGTCTTTTTTTTTGTCCAGTCCAGTTTATTGTCCAAGTGGACACCCAGGTACCCAGGTACTGTCCACAATGTCGACTTCTGTACCCCTGATGTTTACAGAGTTCAGACAGGTCCTTTGTTTTCTGAAATCCACAACCAACTCGTTTGTCTTTGTGACAATGAGCTGCAGGTGATTCAGTCCACACCACTCCACAAACTCTACCACACCCCTGTACTCCTCCTCCTGGCACCTGCTGATACAGCCCACGGGGGCAGTCATTCGAGAACTTCTGCTGGTGGCAGGACTGTGAAGAGAACCTGAAGTCTGAGGTGTAAAGGGTGAACAGGAATGGTGACAGGACTGTCCCCTGTGGCACCCCCGTGCTGCTTAAAATTGGGTCCGATGTGATATTCCTCAGCTTCATCCGGGCTGCGAGTGGAGCATCCACCTGCATGTCCAGTAGCTTCCTGTTGAGCAAGGAAGGTCAAACGGCGTTAAAATTACTGGAGAAGTTGAAGAACATGACTCTTAAAGCACTGCCTGTCTCCTCCAGGTGGGTGTTGGCTCTGTGCAGCAGAAAGATGATGGCATCTCCACTCCTATCTGGGGCTGGTAGGCAAACTGCAGGGGGTCCAACGATGGTCCAACAACTGTGCAAAGGTGCCTAAGCACGACCCTCTCCAGTGACTTCATGACATGTGACGTCAGGGCCACTGGTCTATAGTCGCTGTGTGTGCTGGGTTGCTTCTTCTTGGGCATTGGAACCAGGCATGAAGTTTTCCACCTGTCAGGGACAACCATCTGGATCAGGCTTAGGTTGAAGATCCCACACAACTGAGAGGCACATCTTTTCAGCACTCTGAGACTGAGGCCATCAGGGCCCGCAGCTTTCCTGAGACAAAGGCGACAGAACTCTCCTCACATCTTCAGCAGTGACGGTGACAAGAGGGGGAAATGAGAGCCTTAACGGCAGGAGCACTCATGTTGTTCTGCTGGAGTCTGCTCTTCAGTTTTTTCCTGTATCTGTCCTTGCCTTCTGCGATATTCTTCCTCATCTCAGCATGCACCTTCCTCAGCTTCTCTTTGTCTTCTCTCCTGTATGCCGCCTTTTTCCTGTTCAGCATTCCCTTGATATCCCCGGTCACCCAGGGTTTGTTGTTTGGGAAACAATGCACAGTCTTAGTGGGGATGATATTGTCTGTGCAGAAGTTCACATAGTTCGTAATACAGTCTGTAAGTTTTCCAATGTCCTTTCCCTGTACATCACAGAGCACATCCCAGTCAGTCGCCTCAAAGCAGTCCTGCAAAGTCTGTTCTGCCTCCTGTGACCAGCTTCACCCACCCTTTTTCTTGCTGCGCTCGGCAAAGCTCCTGTCCCTTCCCACGGACTGAAACTCATCAGAGAGTCTGATATGTTGTCGTGCAGCCAAGTCTCCATGAAGCACAACACTGAGGCCTCACAAAACGCACTGTTGCTCTTTGTGAGTGCTGATCCTCCATTTTATTCCCCATATTTCGCATTACAATATAGAGGAGATTTTGGTCTCTCCTCTTCTGTAGGCACCTTCTCTTCCTGGCTCTACAGCCCCCATATGTCCTCTGTATCTTTTTGGGATTTCATGCTTCTCACCCATTCTTCTGATGCGTCAGAGCTCAATCAGCTGGTCCCTGATATAAAAAATTAAGCCATGGCGCTGCTCCGTCAGGACTGGGATCTGGCCTGAAAAAGTACGCCAAACACAGCAAAAAACCAAAAAGAACGAGTGGAGCAACATCTTGTGGTTTGTCAAATTTCTTATCTAACTTACTATAATGAAAAAAAAAATCAGGTGGAAAAGTCTGAGCTTTTAGAAGTTTAGAAAGAATTTTTTTTTAAAAAAACACGACAATGAGGAGCGACTCTGGCAGGCTGCTGTCCGAGATAGCGCTGGAAATAGATATAGCATGTTCTTACGATTTAAACATTCTGGTGACAAATCCTGTTTCTCTTCCTCTTCCTTTAGGGTCAGGCTTCATAATCAACATACATAAACAATCGTCCTGACGAAAATTCAAATAATTAATATTTTTAATTCAGATTTGAGTGTTTGTAAACACTGATCTGAAACACATAGCCTATAGGAAAATAATTTGCATTAATGCATAACAAATACAGTCTACTGAATATGTTATGAAGACCAACACGGGGCTTGTGCAATGCTGTATGAGCCCCGTCTTGTTACGTGATTTCTAATGAATAAAAAATGGCTGCGTTGATACATTCTGAGCAAGTTATAAGAATATGACACATATAAGGCTGGTGTTTTCTACACTGTCTGACTACACCATGAATATGGGTCAGTACTGTTAGTGATATATGCAGTGTAAAATGTTGTGGGTGTGTTCGGGCGTTGAGGTGAAGGGTTAATATGAGCCATCTCTGTGTCAGTTTGCATTGCAAGCACTGTCATTTTATAGATGGCAGCAGCAAATTGTGTTGATGATTTATGTTAATCCATGTCATGTTACAGTAACTTGATGACAGACACACCATAGAAATTAACACTAATACCCAATTAAATCAAACTTGGATAGCAGATGACTACATAACTGAGTTGTTAGTATTGTTTCACACCAATTTCTGAAAATTTTGTACAAGAACAGACATGTGGAGGGAAAAGTTATCACTAGAACACAGCTGTTCTTGTGTCATTGTAGAAAAGGACGGAATTTCATGTTTTACACAAGCATTTATATGATCAGAGCATTTAAAAAAGTAACAAATTTATTTAAAAAAAATTTTTAATCCCCTTAATTTCTGTGTACTCTGATATGCAGAGATCTGCAACAGAGCAAGCATACTTAGATATAAAAGAGGTTAAAATGCTCAAATATCTTTGTAGATGCAAGCAAACTAACAACAACACAGAACTTCCATCTCATCCACAGTCATTCAAATCTTGAAAACATGTTGAAAAATGACAGCCTTACCTGGAGTACTATACATGTGTAGACTTCAAAATAGCAAAAATGTCGCTGAAAACTAAATCAAGTGCTATTTAAGTGTATAATTTAGAATCAATACATCTTTCAATATGTTTGTAGATTTTATTTAGTATAGTAATAAGCATATTGAAGTCCTCAGTTAACAAAACAGTTCATACAAGTCCAAACTGTCCCGCGAGGGATACACACACACAAACATGTGCTTGCAGCACAGTTGCACATGCAGACTGATGCATCTCATAATCTGAGAAAGGTCATCGTCAGCTCATTTGTCCTTCATGGTTCCTGCTTAAAGACTGCTGGAGAGGGAAGCAACGCTCTGAATGTAGATGACCTATAGTATTACACTGCAGAGGAAGAGGGCTACTGCAACCACTGATGGAAATGGTCATGTCTTTTCCCAAAAAAAGACGACAGAACTGAGGTTCAAACAAAAGCTGCAGGGCAACAGCAGTAATATACTTCAATTGCAGTATTATGTTGCAGTGCCTCTTTTCCTTCCCAAACCCTTTTTAAATGAAGATCATTTTAATATGTGAGGTATTATTGGTCGTTGCAAGTGCATTCACTAAAACAACTGACAATTTTTCACTATTTAAGACAGCATGATTACCCCTCTGTGCATGTGTATAAATTCAAATTATTTTGCCCAAGGACAACCCAACAGGTTACTATAAGAAGGACACACATTTAACTATTCTAAAACTTAAAGGTTTATTTCTGCCACTGTGCAAACGTTATGACGAAAAATATTTTATTACTTTTGACTGTACCACAATAGCCATTTTTGGTTCTTCTCTGTTGGCATTTGCTACCATAATTATTTCTAATATAAAAGCTAGTAACTCCATCAGGTCTGCACTCAATCTTACAGTTCTGTGTGCAACAATCAATCTATGAAAATTTGTATGGCCACCATGTTGTTATTTTTGCCATCACAGCTAATCAAACACCAAACTAAGAAAGTCTGCAATCAAAGCATAGTTATTTGACTAGGTTGCTGATTGCAGACAAAGCCCAGAGGTTAGTGGGTCATCGCCTATTGTTTTTATCCACGAGATAAGGAGCTTTAGCGGCAAGATTCATTCAATTTACAACAGCTTAAGTGCTGGTCTTTACAAAAAATAATAACAATAATAATAATAACAAAATTAATAACCTAAAAAAATTTTAATACATTTTGTATGATTATATTAATTAAAAACAACACAGGAGGCTTTCTTCTTTTGGATAAATATATGCAAACAGAAAATCGATGTCATCCAGAAACACTTGCATTCTTTCCAAATATCTTGTTGCAGAGCTTTTGCAAAAATGACAACCTCACTAAGTTGCTTGCATTTAAAAGGAACAACAGATCTGAGGTTTCTGCTAAGGTTTTCAAAAGGTTATTGTTGACTATTTTGGAACAGTCTGTCTTTTCCTTTACAAATATTCATTTTTATGCCCTCATATGTTTGCTTTTGGGTTGATGTCAAGACTTTTTACTTTTTACACATAAAAAAGGCTCTTTGCTCTGACATAATCTTTCCTTTGATACATTCGGAGCTTCAAGTGGAAGACACCATATGCTTCAAGGTGCTCCTTTCTTTAAAGTTCATTTTGTCAACTGATAAACAAAATAATGGAGAATAATGGAGCACATCTCTATAGAGTTACACTTTGGTATCCTCTGTTCTTAGACCATTACTACCGAAAGTCTGTGGCTTCTCTGTGAGTTTTTCAAAATTTAGCTTTACTCGGTTCAGTGTTAGTATGGTATAGACTGTGATGATCATTTCGGAAATTCTTGGTCTTTAAACTTGGTCATGATCCTTCACAGACATCTTTTACTGATTTTCTATATAGCCTTATAAGATGTCAAAACAGGTCTTTTGGGGGGATCTTTAGTAAATGCCTTGGAGCATTTGGCTCTCAGAGAAGCCATTATTAATCAGTTCATTTGTTAGGTCATGTAAAAGCAGAATTAATAATGTGTTTAAATTTGAGAAATTAATTTAAATTGGTTAATGCCAGTGACTGTGTTCTGGACATATTCCATGTTCGTAATTTTTTATTTTACTGAAAGATTCAAGCGTTTCTGCTATTGGCCAATAACTTTGAACATTTAAAGATTTTTTTTTTCCGTTTTATTATGCAAAGGTGACGTCTTGGTAAGTCGGACAAAAGGCTGTAAGTTTTTAAGAAGATCAAAAGTTGCAAGAGGAGTTAAAGTGCTTACCTCTGCACCCCGGCCCTCAAAGATGCAGAATATCGCCAGTCAGCATTTGGGGCTTTTGGCTGCGCGAGCGAGCGAGAGGAAAAGAGAGAAAGAGAGAAAGAGAGGGGAAAGTGGGGAAGAGAGAGACAGCTTAGTTTGATCTCACACTTGCAGAGCCAGGCTGGGCCATGGTCTCATCAAATAATCATGAGGCACATCCCAATTCAGGATGTAACAGAAACACTGCAGTTGTGTCCCCCATTTCAGAAACACGCACAAACCAACACACAACAAGATTTTAAAAAGGGCAGACATTGAAGAGAATATTGACAATTTTTTGGCATTTCACTCAATGTCAATAAAAATTGAGGGCTGGGACAGTTAAACTCTGTCCCTGAGTGCTGCCTTGTTTGTACAGACTCGGTGTACGGGTTTGTGTGTAACTGGAGTAAATCTGTCTGCTCCCAATGAACCTGGGCTGAGTGCTTTAAATTCCCAACAGACCCCTTGTAAATTCTTGCTTTAAAATCCAGTAAGCAACAGCCAGAGCAACCACATCCTCTTCCTCCAATGTCAAGAGTTAAATAAAATATAGTGTTGCCCATGTGATAGAAGAACATTACAAATAAAAACAAATGTAGAAAATGTCTTTTAAGTAACCCTCTACTATTATCAGAAAGTTGGCACTATTGTGAAGGCTGCCAACCATTAATTTGCCTTTGATGAAAATGAATGAATGAATGAAAACTTCATTGTCAATGCAACAGGAACGAAATTCTTTTTCCAGTACAAACCCGTACAAACAGGATCAGGCAGACTGAGGCAGTAGCCATTTTTACGGCGCACCATAAAAATTAATTTTGCTGATGATAATGTTTTTATCTCCAAAGAACCATTTAAACCCCATAGGAGGAAAAGTCATTCCCTTAATGAGCTACTCTTCCATGAACATTAAATATGCCTGACTTATTATTATTTTCTCATGAGTAGGTACCCATGCACAACATGGAATGATTGTGAATACTGTATTACAAAAAGGTAAGAATCACAGACCTGCTCAGACATTAGCAAGTGTCCCAGTTACAGATGGCAAATCGTGTTCTTCATATCAGTTCAGAGGGGAGTATTTTTTCTGCTGGTAAACCCAGCCTCTTTTAATAAAATCTAATCTGCAGGGCTGAGGAACAGAGGCTGGAGGTTAATCTAATTTGTGCTGCCACACTGCTACTCTTGTCTTTGTAGGAACTAATGCACTACTGGCTGGTCTCTGGTCATTATGTTGATGCATTCAACTGTCCTCCTAGACTCAGAAAATCTTAGTTTTTATAATCTGATTCATAT
>JBAMHW010000017.1:4947262-4970096 GCA_037177495.1 Rhadinocentrus ornatus
TATATAAACATTAAATAAATAGAAAAAATATATGGTACATTACATATTACATATTACACAAATATTGAAATAATTGGCCTTGGTCTTCTGCTCAAAAATGCTGGAAAAAAGTTAGTACAACACAGTCTCTGCAAGACCTGCAGAGTATTAAGTATATTCCATATATGGTCACTGTGTGTGACCCAGTATGTTAACTGTTATACATGAATCACAGGAATTCTCCTTTGTAATCTGAAAGAAGTTCAATCATTAGCACTGTGAACATAGCAGATAAAAGTGTTTGGTGTTTCATCCATCTTGAAGTCTAACAGGGCAAGGAACTTTCATTATTCTACTGAAAGTACAGGCCTTTAGGACCACACACACACACACACCAAACATGTATACATAACCTGATTTTTTGATACTGTATCAGGCACAAGAAGCTAGCATTGACCAGGTTATTTAAGTTCAACTGCTTCTGAGTAACTGCTCCATTTTGCTCACTCACACATACACGTCCACGTGCACAGAAATAAATCCCCCAAAAAACACATCTGAGCTACTAGTGGAGACAATACATGAAGTGTTTGTGGTGTAGATGTGATGACAAACTCAAACTGAAACACAAATCTCTGAATCATCAGCTATAACACAGTTCCCTTTAAAAGCATCAGGACTGACACTAATTCAGTGTGAGTGCTGAGCTTGGCAAGACTGTGTGACTGCACAGTACAAGTGGGAAGTGAACAAAGAGAATAAAGGCTGCAGAGAATCCCTTCAATGCAGGAGGGGATCAAACTTGACATATAGAAAATGTCACCTCCCTGCAGGAGGACAAATAATGCTGACAACAAATATAGATGCATAAGCAGCAATAATCATAATGGAAAGTCAGGCTGGGTGTAGTATCAAATATCATTTGCAACGAAATTTGGGTATGGAGCTACTGATATCTTAACATGATGATTCGTGGCCTCCTGGTCATGTGGACAAAAGTAAAGATAAGAAAAAAATGAATGACACACCTCTGGGCAGATTTGCAGTGAGGCATCAGGCATGCTCAGTCTTCGTACAAATCCACTTCCACTGGTGAAGAAGCGATCAGCACCGCTGCCCCAGGTACCACTGATGGGCCGTCCTGTGTTGTAGAACATGAAAGTGTCGCTGCCAGAGGTGGCTGTCAAGCAGGTCTTGTAGCAGTATGTCTTTGTTAGGGAGCCATTCCCACGCACCTCAATGTAATGAGGCTCCACTTTAAGGTCTCTCCGAAGCACCACATTGTTATTAGGCTGTCCAGCGGGTCCGCCACCGCCTGCCCCACCAGCACTGACGCTGGCACTGCCACCATCTGGAGGGGGTTTCTGTGACACACAGCAAGGGGAGCAGGACCCAGGCTGGGTGCAGTAAGCGTGACAGCGGACGATGGCCAACACCACCACAGTGACCAGGAATACAAAGGTTGTTGCGCTCAAAGCCACAATCAAATAGAGAGTCACGTTAGAAAACAGCAGTGTGCTGTGAGGTCGCATGGTCCTCTTGGGGTCAGGAGTCACTTTTGGTGGCACCTCCATGACAGCCACATTGATGGTGGCGGTGGAGGAGAGTGCAGGCTGACCGTGGTCTTTCACAACAACAGTTAGAGCAAATGATGTGGAGTTGTCCTCCAGGATCCTCCGAGTGGTCCTGATCTCTCCTGTGTGTTCATGCACTTTGAACAAGTCCAAGTCAGTGGCAGTTTCTAGTACATAGGCCAGCCAAGCATTTGGACCAGCATCTGCATCATATGCCACCACTTTGGTCACCAAGGCACCAGGCTCTGCGTTCTTTTGTACTGTCTCCAAAGAGCGGGTCCCATTGCCAGGAGGGTTTACTATCAGAGGAGCATGGTCATTCTGATCCACTATGTAGATATAGACAGTGGCGACTCGGCTGAGAGGAGGAATGCCCCCATCCTGGGCTTTGACCTGGAAATGAAACTCTCTCAGTGACTCATAGTCAAAGGCTCGCAGGGCATAAGCCTCCCCTGTATCGGCCTTTACAGACACATATGAGGTGACAGGAATGCCGTGGTTGTTGTCATTTAGTACTGTGTAGGTGATGCGTGCATTCTCTTTGATGTCTGCATCCTGAGCTTTCACAGTACACAAAGAGGCCCCAGGGCCATTGTTCTCAGCTACATAGACCGTATATGAAGTCTGTTCAAAGCGTGGTGGATTGTCATTAACGTCAGCCACGTCCACCTGTATGGTCTTCTGGGAAGACAGGGGAGGAATTCCTCCATCTGTGGCACTCAGAGTGACATTGTAGGCATCAGTGGTCTCGCGGTCCAGGAAGGCTGAGGTAACCAGGGTGTAATAATTTCTGAATGACTTGATCTTGAATGGAAGGCCTGCTGGGATCTCTAAGCTCACGTGCTTGTTAGCGCCAGAGTCTCGATCTGTAACGCTAATGAGGGCCACAACTGTGTCTGCACGGGCATCCTCCCTTACAGGGCTTGATAGAGATGACAACACTATCTGAGGAACGTTGTCATTCACATCCACCACCTCTACCACCACCTTACAGTGTGCTGCCACAGCCCCAGGGCCCTTATCCATCGCCTGTATGTACATCTCGTAAGAGTTGGTCTCTTCATAGTCAACATTACTCCTCACTCTTATTTCTCCATTATTTGTGTCCATGTTAAACATCTGCCTAACTCTCTCTGGAGTGTAGCTGCTGAAAGAGTAATATACCTCACCATTTGTTCCCTCATCCAGGTCGGTTGCATTCAGTTTAATCACCAGGGTGTTTTTGGGCGAATTTTCCAACAATTTTACTTTGTACACTGAGCTGTCAAACAAGGGAACATTGTCATTTGAGTCCAGGACTCGGACGTTGATTTTGGCCGTTCCTGTTTTCTCCGGTGTCCCACCATCCACAGCACTTAAAATTAATTGGTGGTAAGGCGTCTGCTCGCGATCAAGGGGCTTTTTGAGCACAAGCTCGATGTGCTTTGTGTTAAGAGAGGGTTTGTTTGATGCCAGTGCGAAATGATCATTTGTGCTAAGCTGATACATACGGACTGAATTTGACCCAGTGTCTGGATCTTGAGCGTTTTCAATTGGGTATCGAGACCCTGGCAGAGCAGATTCTGTGATTTCTAACTGATACTCGTCTCTGGGGAACTGTGGCGCATTGTCGTTAATATCCACGATCTCCACCTCGACGTGGTGTATCTCAGTGGGATTTTCAACCAGCACCTCCAGATTTATAAGGCAGGTGCTGGATTGATCACACAGCAACTCTCTGTCGATCCTTTCATTGACGAGCAATTTCCCATTTTTTGGATTGACAATCACGTAGCGTTTACCGCTGTTGGAGGTTAACTTAATTTTTCGAGAGGTGAGCTTTCTGATATCCAGCCCCAGATCGTGCGCCAGATCACCGACCAGTGCCCCATTTTCTAGTTCTTCTGTAATAGAATATCGCAATTGTCCAAACGAAAGGCCACAAAATAAGGAAAATAGCACAAAATAAAAAGGCACGTTACTCCCTATCCAGTTGCATATCCCCACAACAGCCATTGCAAGCTCACAAGATCCGCAGACGGATTAAACGCAGCCTTCCGCCTTTTTAGCTTGCAGTATCTTGCATCCCAGCACCTCATTAAGGTGCGCTAATTGGTCTCCCGGTAAATGGAAAAGAAAACGCTCATCCATTGCTTTACCCGGCTGTGATGAATCCTTTCCAGTGCACCCATATTCCCTTTGTCCGTGATTCGCCTTTTTTTCTGTCTCCAATGCGCGCTGCTGACGGGTGTGTTTCCCTGCCGCTGGAGCTGTAAGAAAGTCAAGCCGGGCGGAATCTACCCACACAAAACCGGAAACACACCGGAATCTTAGCGAACACTTCAAATACTATCGTGTCATGTTACCTGAAAAATCATAGAACTGGTGGAGGAGAGAAGAGTTAGTCATTTAGAAGTCATATTCACTGAGTATGATGTGTTCTAATAAAAGGCTGAGAGACATGGTTTGGAAGGTTCGTCTTTAATTTTTTAACCCGCTGAGTTCAAGTTTGACAAGACAGATTTGCAATAAAATTCAAGCTTCAATTTATCATTAAGAAAATCTTATTTTCTTGCTATGGATATTTAACTGTATTTCATAAATAATCCATAAATAAGGTGCCTGATTAAACGTTGATTGGAGGCTAAACTGTTTAGTAGCTTTATTATGAACAAACAACCGGAAGTTACATGAATGAATATTGCGGGCTTGATGTTGGAAGGACAGCATCCCACCCGAGCGCGCGCTCAGACTCCAGCTCTCCCCTCTCCGCTGTGGCGCAGCTCCCCTCCACACCCATTTATTTCCTCTCATCCTTCCATTGCGATGTTGGTTTAGGGTCTGGGAGCTAACAGACGTCCAACACCTCCCAAAAGAAATAACAAAAAAAGGGGGAAAAAAGGAAAAATGGCGACCACATAAAACGCCCATTGACATATGTACATCTTGCGAACCCAGTTTGCCTATTCCCCGACTTATAGATCCGCTGCGCAGCACGTGACTAGAACATTTGTACCTAAATATTTGACTAGAATATATTATTTATAGTTATTTATCACAATTACTGGTTGCTCATTTTTCCTCATCAAAATAAGGTCTCCAAATTTCCTCGAATGTGAGATAAAGAGGCGACAAAACCGTGGGCACAGACCCAGACACATGTTTGGGGTCTGGCTTATGTTTGTCGTCCTTTGTCTGTGCTCCAGTCGCAAGGATGTTTAATTTGCCGGTAGCTATTCTGAGGCGCAGCCTACCGCATGGCGAGCATTTGGGCAAGGCACAGCGGAAAGACATTGCACTGACAATCACAACCTTCCCTCCACATGGATCACTGTCAGTGGCGGACCTCAGACTGTCAGGTCGCATAACCGTTTTGAAGATTACCCGTGGTGGACCCCATAAAACCAGAGCAGAAACCTAATTTCCTCTCATATATCCCGAAGAGAAACATGATAGGCGGCTATGTAATTATATGGAGACCGACACAAGCAGGCTGAAGAAGAACAGTCTTAATCCACATAAACTACATGATAAAGGTATACTGTCTGCTTTTTGAGCAGAAAGGCCACTCAACTGGTCTTAATGTCCTCTTTCCACTTAAGTCTGGTAATCACCCATAATTTTACAGTGACCAAACTAAAAGGAAATACAATAAAGCGTGGCAGATGCCAGTAACACTCATGTTTCAGTTTGCACATGTGGGTGATGACTTAGCCTCACCCTTTTGAATCCCTGTAACTGCCACCTCTCCTGTTTGAGCAAAGTTTTCAGTGAGTGTTATGAATTTTATTCATAATTTGTGGAAATAAACCTGCTTGAGACATTTCCACCACCACATTTGGGCATACTTTAAGTGTTTACGATCTAATCACTGTTTTGATTTGATTATTGTTTCTGTATTACTTTGATTCTTGTTATGATTATCCAAAGGAACAGAAAAAACATTTGTCTTGGGATGGGATGGGAGCATTTCACTGGGTGCAGATTTTGCACTGGTGCACTGACTAGGCAACAATGGAGGTTCTCAGGCTAATTTTTAACAAAATGTTAAATCTATTCAGACTGGAGGATTATCAGGAATAACCTTGTTTGATTTAAATCTGTATCTTATACAGATTTTTTTTCCAAAACCAAAACCAAATGACAAGTGTACCATGGCAAATTGTGCTGAACACAGATGGTTATGTCAGCAACCATGGCTCTTTTATTTGAAATCTGTGAAAGTCTTGGCCTCATGCAACAAAAAGAAAACCAGAAGGAACAACTGAAAAAAGAGCACAAAGCTTTTATATGAGTAACATGAAACAGCAGCTGCAAACCCTGCTGTGTGCAACTAAACCACTAAAAGTAATGAGTCACTATTAACATTTTACTGACTGACAGAGAGTACATCATGTCAAACTGAAGATGGGGTCTGGAATATCTATCCAAAACAGACAAGCAAAGTCGGTCATGACATCTGGCTGGACAAGGGTGTCCCGTTTGCCTTAAGCACAATAGATGACTCGATGAATGCATCTAATGGGGAAAAGCCACAATGCCACTTTTGAATGACCTATAGACTGGGTGTTGTTAGAAGAATTAAAGTTTTTTTTATTTTCTCAAGCAAATAATTAATTAACAATACCATAAGTGAGATTGTCTACAGGAAAAAATATGGGATGACTTGTCACATTTTTTATGATTTTTATCTAAAAGATTGCAGTGTGCTTATTCTACAACATCTGTAGCTGTGCAAGACAACGTGGTTGCTAGAGGCAGGTCTTCATGTCTTGAATTTTAACTTCCACTGTGTTATAAAGTTCAGCCTACAGGGTGCCAGTGATGGCACAAAAATAAGGTTTGAATGACTAGTAATTATATAATACAGAACATGTAAAAACAAACACGAAAAAAACATTAGGACATAGTACAGACTGGTGGGTAAAACCAACCATTTAACATACACACCTGCAAAGACACTGTGCAGCAGACACACAAAATTAAACAACTGAGTATCTTGGACATTTCTTTTCAAATAAACTTCTCATTGTTCACCTGCCTGCTTATAGAAACCATTTTGAGTTTCTTGCATGTGACTTATGTTTCCATGGCAACAGCAACTTGATGAATGCGAGCTGTGATCAACATTTTAAATCTGATGTTCTGTCTTTACACAAAAGTATGCTTTTGTAAAATATGCCAACACAAAAACAGGTCTGTGGGAAGCATGTTTGAAAGCAAACTCTGTGATGATCCTCTCCAGTTAACCTGCTTCATCGAAAGATAGTCTACATTTCACTGGGTCTTCAGTGATTCAGCAGCAGGATGGAATTGAGTCACTGAGGGACTATGTGCCTGTTCATTCATCTGTGCATCAAATGTCATACAAACTGCCACTGCAGTGCTGCAGCACTACAGATGTGAAGGATATGCATTTCTGTATTTTTACACAGATACCCTGAAGTTAACAAACTATTCTGCTGGTAATGAATTCTAAGTTACGTGAAGTGATCTAAAATAGCCAGCACAGAATAACTAACACAAACTAGTGCAGCAGCGACCCCATGGCAAGGGCAGCCATGCACAAAAATAACCTGCCACAGGCATCACTCAAGAAGAAGTCTAAATCTGACTGCACTTGCCTCATCATAGCACTCTATCAGATCAGCCTTCACATCATCATCATTCACTATTTCAGTCACTGGATTCTATGTGAGTGTAAAGCCTATATGTTATTCATCTGTACAGTATTGTCTACAGCAGCATTATCCTGATCAAATGTAAACTGATATAACATAAAGGCAACAAGACAGATGCTGTCTGGAGATATCTCAAGTTTTATATGGTAAATTTTACAGATGCAATAACAGATTTGTTCTCCTGTCTTGTCCATTGTCCTTCTTAAAATCAGAGTGACAACCTGTTCATATCCATTTCTGCACCAATGCAATGACTGTTTCATCTTTTCACACAGCACCATCTCCGAATCAGATGAATGATGCATCAATTTTCCCTCTGACTGCTGTTAGGACCACACATCACTAGACACTTGCTAGAGACATCCTCGGCTTATCCTTTCAACTGTTATGCAAACCAAAGCCCTAGGTTATAAGACTCATGACCCCATTGTGCATGGGCTCCAGCCAGAGTATTGCACAAAATGGGTCAAGCACTCAGCACGTCTGACACTTTGACTGATGATGTTTCCATTTTCAAAGGCAACGCAGATTTGAAAATATAACGGTATTAGATAACTTATCTCGAATTCAGCTCTGAAATAGCCTAAAGAAATAAGAATTTTACAATTTCTTACTGATTATCAGATTCAAACAAGACACAAATGGAAAAGTTCTTATTTATATTGATTATTAAAGTACACAAATCACACACTAATAACTTGTTAACATCCTCATAACCAAGGCCTGTGTACTACTAAACCACAAATATTTTAGAGAAGAATACATTTAATTTTAAAGTTGGTAAAGTTTTTTTTTTTTGTTTTGTTTTTTTAAATTAAAGCGCTACCACAATGAAAATAGTGTACACTAAAATGGATTTGAAATCCTTTTCATTATGATAAAAATCTCAACCAGATTGAGAAAATCCACCTAATCTGGTTAAAATATGCTTAAGCAGCTTAGCCCTTTAAACATATCCACTTTGAGCAACGTACTCAACTGCTCAAAATAAAAACACACAGCAGCCTGCAGTGAAAACACTTACTGGATCAATGCACTGCAATCTACTGGTCAAACCTTTGCAAACAAAAGACATTTTTCATTTATTAGAAACAGATTTAAAAAAAAAATTTTTTATGATGAAGCTTGGAGACCTGTTAGTGCAGCACTATAAAAAGACAGTTTGTAAGAGTTGTGTTTATCCTCCTCCAAACAATATCTTCTCATCGAATCACACATTTCACCAATGCTTTTTGTGGTCCCTTGCCAGTGAACTATTGAACTCATACTCCTTTTAATATGCTGTACTATTCTGTTCAGGGTCATGTGGTGACAAGAAAGGAGCCCTGCAAACACAATGCAAAGTGTTGCAGTGGCTGTGGGTTCATGGTGGTCTCGTGGGGTGTGGGAATGGGCTTGCCGTTATGGGGGCGACTGGGTTTCTGGCTGGGTAGGGGCCTAAGAGGTTGCTGTTGGAGACCTCCCTGTGGGGATGGATGGGGGCTGTTATTGAGCTCTGTGTTAGTGGCCATTGGCTCTGGAGTGGGTTGGGTGGTAGGGTCTGGGCTGGTGTCAATACTGGGAGCTTGCAGACACCCCCCCGACGATGACAATACCTGCAGAGTAGAAGGTTTTAAAAGGAAAAAAAAATCTATTTCTACTTTCAGGTAATCAAAAGCATAGCTTTGCTCTGCTTGTGTCCTGGTTTAACATAGCGGGGGTTGCGTAACACTTTCAGCACCATGGACAGCACCCGCTCTGAAAGCATAGCCCACCGGGGAGAAGAATTGATGGGAGCAACACTCAGCACACACCGAACGTTGCCACAGGTGCTCTGCTTATTTTCACTGACCTAATTTACATTCTCTGAAAGCAGAAGCAACTCAAGGTCCTCGAGGCCTTAAATTTAGTATTGTCAGCTTTTCAAAGAGTTTCTGTACCGCAGTGTTACCTGTTACATGTTCAACTTTAAATCCACTTCAAATTTAGTTTGCAATTTTATTGCATCTCAAGTTTTCTGTCAGTCACTATAATAGAAAAATTTCATAGTTTTTTACAGAAAATGTGATACTAATTTATAGAACTGTTCGATTTGACCAAATACAGAGTATTTTACCACATACTGACTATATTGCCAAGCTTGACATCATAGAGTCCTATTGACTACAATGATAAAAGTTTATTTTATCAATGCTGTTATTATTCAGTTTTATGTAGAACATACAGAAAACCCTGTATGGTCACAGAAAGTAGCGGACTTCTGCAATTTTGCTCAAGGGTTTTAATAATCCTGACAAAGTTATTCTTTGTCAATTTAAACTATAGGCCCTTCTGCTTTATTTAGTTTTCAATTTCCAAGAATTAGCACAGTGTTCTAAAGAGAAACTAGGTCAGAATGTGTGCATGTGAAGGAATTTCAGGGAATGAGGAAGGATGTGTGTAAAAAAGAAAAAAAGAAAAGAAAAGTGGCTTTTCCTAACTTCCATTTCTTTCCTGCAAAAAGACACATCAGAGACAGATTAAAAAGCTTTATTCAAACTAGCATGATCAGGCAGTACATTTAAGCCAAACAAGCAACATCAAAATCTGTCAATCAACTTGACTTTAAATAAAGCAAGACCTTTCGCACCCATACTATCTTTGATCTGCTAAATAAGATGGAGGTGGAGAATGTTTGATGCAAATAACTCACGTTTACAACACTGAGCACGAGCACTTCTTGTGCCATTCGATCACAGTGAATACAGAAGATATCAAAATGGTCTACTGTATAAAAAACACATAGTATAAAGCAGTTTAATTTACAATAAATGCATCTACTGGTTCCTCACAGAACATTTGCTCTGATCCAAAAGCTGTCCCTATCCAACGAGCAGTTAAAGATCCTATATCATGGGAGCAAATGGAATTTATTATATTATAGCAAACCGTGGAAATTTCAGTCATCAACAGTCATCTTTTAAATTGCAGAAGGCACGCAAGGAGCTCATCATGTGCAATTAAAAAAAACAAAACAAACAAAAAAAAACAACTATAAATACTGTTGGAATCAATCAGTTCTGGCAATGATTGCACATTATGATGTACTCCACAGCAAGAGATCCCTCATCATGTGAAATCTTCACTCTGACAAACTGCCAGCTGAAAGCTTTTAAAGGAGGGGAGCTTTGTTGAGACGGTGAGAGAGAGAGGAGAAAAAGGAGGTTAAATTTCACCAACTCAGAGCATGAAGCTGGATACATCCAGAAATATTCAATCTCCACTGCATTACTGAGAGAGTGCTGTGATCATATTTAGATTCAGTGCATATCCCAAAATTTATAATGCTGTCATCTGTTTAATACATTAATGCAATCTGCAGAGTCAGCACCAAAGTACTGTGGCTGTAATTAACACTATGTTCATCTTCTCATAATACAATCTTCTCACCTCATGCCATTACATTTTATCATGAAGCAGCCTAATGACTGGTCTTAATAAGCTCCTTGTTTCTGAAAAATTAAAGTCCTGACTTTAATTGCAGTGCAACAGCACTACCTTTAAGGTCAAGAAAAAGTATTTTTGATACTTTTTTTATAGTCATGTACACTACCAAAACAACATCATATGCACCACACTGAAAATATGCAACACAAAATGCCCTTAAAGACGCTCACAAAAGCAGCAATAAGAGAAAAATAGATATAAAAAACATGAATACTGGTAAAACAAGACCTTGCCTGTACCTTATGTCCTCTTATACCCTGGCATAGATTAAAACATTTTGATTTTCTTTCTTTCTTTTCAATAAACAAAGTTTTATTATAAAAGTTTTCTCCTAAATGTTAATGTTCATAACCTTTCAAAATTTGTTTGCTATTTTACATCTGCACCTTGTATATTTATTGAAATCTGCAGAATGTCTACAAATGTATGCTAGATTTTGAATTGGTTCAGAAAATGTCATATTGCAGCACATTTCATTGCTTCTATATAAACTGGAGAATAAATTGCACATCTGTATTTAGTCTCTTTACTTCTCTGACCTCTTTTAATATTTTTACAGAACTAAAGCATCTACAATTTATTGAGTAAAGAAACAACAATGTGTCTCCTAAGATTGTTTTTTTTTTTTTAGTTTTCTTTCTTTCTTTTTTTTTTTTTTACATTTTCAGATATTCAAAAGTTGAGTAAAACACCTAGTAAAAAATCAATAACGTAATCACTGATTTTTTAATATAAGAAAATTACATTAACAGTTTGAGCCTTACTAAACTCAAAGACTCAATACAAATAATAACAATAAAAAAAGGAATAATAAATAAAAACAAGAAAAACACCAAGTGCCAGGCCTGAATCAATGACATAACCAGCTACAGTTATGAATTAATCAGATCCATGGAAGAAGTACACTGTCCCTGATTCATATGTAAATTTATATTTAGGCGTGTTTTAGACTCCTGCATTAAAAAAAATGTAGCATGACAGCAACTTAAGTACATTTAGAACTACTAATGGCTTCTGAAACTATAGCACACTGTGTTATCCCTGGAAAGAAGGCAAACTTGTCCATTGAGAAGCTTTAAAGAGTTAAGGAAGGGATGATTTTTTTATATGAGGCCTCCTAAGTAATGTCCAGACATCCTGCTATCAATGATTCATTGTCCAAATACTTGCTGAAGAATAATGCAGATTCATGCTTAAAAGAATTAAGATGGTAGAAAGTTGAGGCGATCTGAGGTCTGCATCTCTGTGTGGGTTAGAAGGAACTACAGAGAATGAGAGCTGTAGTGAAGGGACCGTGGGAGGATAACATTTTTACATCTTCTTAGTGAGTCACAAGGGAGTTTCAGCCAGAGACTCCCATAAAGAGATGATTATATCACCGCAGCTCTCTTCTGCACTCCTGCTGAGGGACAGAAAAACAGAGTAAGCCAAAACAGCAAGTCAATGTTAATATAATCTTATAGAAAGTCTTCACTCATGCAACAGTGGATTTTGACTGGTTACTGCCACCATCAATAGGTTGTGTCTATGTTTGAGTGTTTTTCTGTTATTTCAAATGTTTTTATTTGTCATTTATAGAAAAATATTCATAAGAATCAATTTCTAACACATCCGAATAAAAGGGAAGCAAAGGATACAATAAAAGCATGCGTAAGCAGACATTACATTTGCTAGCCTAGATTTTGGTCAGCCAGTGTCTCAAGCATCAAAATTACAGGCCTTGTGTGCTGGGATATGGGAATGCCTTATAAAGTTCCTGTTCTCAGGTATGTTACATGTTGATAATGGATTGAGAACGACCCAGTTCTTTTCCTTAATCTTGTTTTTTTTTTTGTCTGCGGTATCACTTTGGCCTAAATCACCACAAGCTAGGCAGACACGCACAACAACTATCTGACCAACAGCCAATTTTATTCTAATCTCAGCTTTCATTGGAAGCTGATAGGTTTTCTCAGTTGAGAGGCCAACCACTTCCAGTCTTAGTGTTCATAGTCGTATTAGATTGCACCAGATTGTTGAATTTGTGAGGGGCAATCTGACAAGCTCAAATGGAAGTATTTGATTCAGTACCATTTAATCAGGGGGGATGGAGAAGCCAAAGGGATTATAGCAGATTTACACTGGAAACTATGACAATTCATCAGATCATTTCTTTCTTATTTTTCAAACTAAACAAGTGTACTAAATAGAAAGGGATAGAAAATGTCTACACGACCTCAATGGCTCTACAAAATTTAGTAAGCAACCAGCATACCTCCAGTTGAAGAATGGACTTCTTTTCATTTTGAGTACTTTGGAACAGAAAAAAGAGACAGGTTCAGTAGGACATGTGACACTCAAACTGACAACAAATACACATCATACACAAGAGTGTGCCTCTCCTCCTCCATGTGCACCTGTGCATGCATATTCATATTGTTAAATATTTTAGTGGATCATTTGGTTCATATTACTCTGTAGGTCCAGCTGTACCAAGAACAAATAACATCTGGATAATTTTCAGCACATATACAGTGATAACAATCTACTACACACCAGAGTGCTGCTCGGGATTCAGAACCCATCTCCTTTATGGCAGAGATATTGCTCTTCCATTTAGAGGAGCTCCCCACATCTGGGCTTCTTTGTGTTACTCCCCCTTTTACGCCTACTAGTTGTGCTATGATTGTGTCTTATGTACCATTTCTGCTATCCATGACCTACATACTACATAAGACATCAAACACTGGCAGATTTTGGGGATTGGAGGGTAATGATGGGGTGGGGTTTTAGCCTAATAATGTTATAACAATTTAGATAGTTTGCTCTAGAAATATACAAATAATGAAATAACAATAGGATTATGACACTGTAATTGAATATATCCATAGGTGGACATTTTTTTTTTTAGTTTATACAGTATAATAACCAAAAAATAAGTTAGGGTAATCATTGTTACATAGAAAAAAGTCCCACACTCCAAACCTCAAACTCACAACACAGATACAAACTAAATAATGAAAACTGTTTTGATTTTTTTAGTCAGTAGTGTCAGCCTGAATACATTTCAAAGTACAGAATGAGGAGAGAGATTCAGAGTGGTTAAACCTAAGTCCATTCCTTCAGTGTAAGTACAAATATAAAGATTTAATAACATGCCAAGTTAAAGTTGTGCTCAAAATCTTATTAGAAAGGACAAATAATAAAGTGGCCTAATTGACTGTAAGTACTTAGATGTTGTAACTTCTTAGGTCTGTTGCCAGCTTTAAATACAACAGATCACAGATAAATAATCTTGTTGTGCTAAACCAACAGGATGTCAGAAGCTCCCAAGACTGACAAAAGTCCGAATCTGATAAAAGCTCATACACAAAACTTTCAGATTTCTTTAGAGGAGTCAATAACATAAAATGGACCTGAAATGTAGGTAAGAAGAGACATAAATAAACTATTTATATAATTATCTGAACAGGAGTCAACTAAATTGAACTAAATGCAATATGTGAATAATTCTAAACCACTGAAAAGTTAAAACTGTGAGCATTAAACATCTGTTAAAGTCTTCCATGCAAAAAGCATGAAATTCTATACAGAAAAAATGTGTTTTTCTAATTGGAAATATGTTGATGTAAAATGTAATTTCAAAAGATAGAAAAAAAGATGATAATCACCTAGTTCTTACCAGGTTTTAATTTAATTTAGGTAAATACAACATTAGACGAACAATAAAACACGCTAATTAAACTGTGTCATTATTAATTTTAAAAGAAAAAAAAAATACTAAAGTTGTGTTTGGAAAACTACTAAACTAAGTGCACCCCATAATTAAGTAACTTGTTAAACCACCTTTAGCAGCAACAACTTGAACAGTAATTATCTGTATGACGTTATCAGACTCTCACATGATTGTGGAGAAATCTCAGTCCAATAATCTTTACAGTTACTTCAGTTCATTCATTATTCATTGGGAGTCGTGGTTTTTCATTTAGGCAAAGCTTTCCTCAGCATATCAGTGTAGCTAATATATATGCTGAACCATAGCAACCCTTTGATTCTTTTCTTTTCTCAGCCACTCTCCTGTAGATTTACTGGTGTGGTTTGGGTCATTGTTCTGTTGCATGAACCAGTTTAAGTCAAGCTTTATCCTTGTGTTTTATTCTACAGTACTTCAGTATAAAGAGGAATCCATGATCAACTCAATGACTACAAGGTGTCCAGATCTTATGGCTACAACACAAGATCTAATTATCAGCCCTTCACCCCATACTTGACAAAAGACATGAGATGTTTGCTGATATGCTATGTTTGCTTTTCTCTAGATGAAATGCTGTAAGTATTACAGACCAGCATCTCATCTGTGGTCTCATCTGTTTAAATGACACTGTTGAACCAGAAGTGGTTTGCTGAGCTAAAACTGCATAAATGTAAGTGCTACCGGTGCTACCATATTCTATTTAGAAAGAAAATGCTTTTTCAATATTTTTCTAATAGTACTGTCATGAACTTCAACATTTAACATAATAACTGGGGCCTGTGGAGTCTGACATGTTGCTCCTGGGCTTTTCTGTAGTTTTTCTAAGCACTAAATGATCTGAGCAGGGGTTTTGCTAGGATGCTCACCCCTGGAAAAACTAAAAACGTTGCCAAAGAGAAATCTTTCTCATTGATAAATCATGGATTCAAAATAGCTTAAAAATGGTTTGTCTAACCATTTTCAGACAGATGGGCAACAGCATTTTTTTTTACGATCACTGCTGCCCTGGTATTGAATCCTCCAGCCCAGCAAACTGCCAAAATGTCTGCTTTTACAAATGTTCTCACACTTGCCAATAATCAGTAATGCATTTAAATAGCAGCACACAACTGTGTCTTCTTCTCTTAATTCCTATGGAAGCTTTGAGGGTGCACTTCACTCTTTTTCTGCATTTTTCTGCAATAAATCATGACAGTGTGTAATATATGATGTATCGTTTTCCATCTGAGGTTGTATTTACTGTAGAAATAAAACTTTCTGTCTTTTCTTTCTAGGAGAAAAATAGAAAATAATTCCAAAACGTTTTATACAAGTTAAAAACTCCCAAAATGAACCTTCAATACAGTGTAATTCAGCCTTTGTCAGACATGGTTACTAATATTTAATCTCTACAAAACCATTCTCACATTTCAACATACCTCCAGTGTAGATGCTCTGGAGTCTGTGGTCTCACTTGGCCCTATGCTCCTGGGTATACTAGAAACAAAATACCCGGCTCCTTTGGGAATAATGGGCTGCCTCACGACCACTTTACCCTTCCTGGTCTCAGCGAGGAACAAGCTATACCAGTAGGCATCACTGGAGATCAGGGTGGAATCTGCAATGGTGGAGCTTCTCTGGCTGATGACGCTGTTCCTGCTGATCACACTATTTCTATTAACTGGAGGAATCTTGAAGGCCTTTGGTTTTGGTTTTTGACACTTGAGAACAATAATAACCAAGATGGTGATCAGCAGCAGAAAGGACACAGCTCCTAAACCAATCACTAAGTATAGGTTTAGGTCTGTGAAAATATCAAACTCGAGTGGTAACTCTGTAGTCTCTAAGATGGGCAGGGCATGTTCCACTGTTGATATCTTGATAGTCACGGTAGCAGAGCGTGCAGGGTTGCCGTTGTCTTTAGCAACAACTACCAGCCTCTGTTGTCTTGGATCTCTGTAACTGAACATCCTTGTTGTTCGAATCTCGCCGTTGTACTGATCCAAGCTGAAGAGGGATGAGTCACTGATCTGCAGGAGCTGGTATGTAACCCTAGCATTCTGGTCAGAGTCTGCATCAATGGCAATCACTTTGGCCACTAAGTGTCCCTTGTCTGTGGATCTGGGTATCACCTCCTCTACAACAAAACCCTGCGCTCGCCAAGGTGACACAATAAGAGGAGTGTTGTCATTCTGGTCCAGAATGATGATGTGAACTGTCACATTGCTGCTCAGTGGGGGAACGCCAGAGTCTCTAGCCTCAATATGGAACAGGAATTCTCTCTCTCTCTCATAGTCAAATGTCTTTAAGGCATAAAGATCACCATTCTCAGGATTAATGGAGAACAACATTGACATAGATGTATTAACTATCTCTTTCTCCATTATGAAATAAACCAAATACTGGTTCTCATTGAGATCGGGGTCAAATGCACTTAAAGATGTCAATAATGCCCCAGGTGGATTATTTTCCATAACATGGATTGTGTAAAAGGACTGGGAGAACATGGGTGCATTGTCATTGACATCTAAAATTTCTAAGGCAATGGTCTCATTTTCAGTTAATGGCGGCAAGCCTCTGTCTGTCACTCTTAGTGTGATGTCATATTTGCTCATTAGCTCTCTGTCCAGCGGCTTTGACACTAGCAGCTCAAAGAAACCCTCTGAGGATTTCTTTAGGCGGAATGGTAAGGTTTCTTGTTGGTTCAGGTTTAGATCCACTTCCCCGTTAACGCCGGAGTCCCTGTCACTGACACTTAGCACGGCAATTAGTGTTCCTACAGAGACATCCTCAGCCACTGCTCTTTCCAGGGACTTGATGGTTACCTCAGGGTAATTATCATTCAGGTCTGTGACTGAAACTGTCACTTTACAGTGTCCTGACAGAGGGTTGGTCCCTCTGTCCTGAGCCTGTATGTGCATCTCAAAACTTTGAGTCTGTTCATAATCGATCACCCCCTTTACTTTGATCTCACCTGAGTTTGGATCAAGAGAGAAGAGCTCCTGTGTCTTCTCTGATGTGTAAAGTGTATAGGAGTATACTAACTGGGCGTTTGTGCCTTCATCCAAGTCTGTTGCGTTTAAAGTCATAACCACCGTCCCTATTGCCGAGTTCTCTGAAGCACTGACAGCAAATACCGGCTGACTGAACAGGGGGGCGTTATCATTGATATCCAGGACATTAATGATGATGCTGGCTGTACCTGAGCGGGGAGGAACCCCCCCATCCACAGCAGTTAAAATCAAATTATGGACTGCATGCTCCTCTCTGTCCAATTTACCACTGAGCACCAAATCGACATATTTGGAGCCATCGCTGCCGGTTTGTATGTCAATGCTGAAATATTTGTTTTCACTGAGATAATAGGTCTTGATTGAATTCGCCCCCACATCCGCATCCACGGCGTTTGTCAATGAGAATCTCTCACCGGGAGGGGTTGCCTCCGAAATATCCAAGTGCATTGTCTTTCTGCGAAACACAGGCGCGTTGTCATTAATGTCCATGATTTCTAGCTCGATGTTAAAAATGCGAACCGGCCGTGAAAGTATGACTTCCATTTTCAGAAAGCACGAGGTTGTTTTAGTCATGCATATGGTCTCCCGATCTATTTTTTCGCGGATTATCAGTTCTCCTGATTCTTTGTTGATATCCAGGTAATTTTTGCTCTGAAGGACATCAAGCTTTGCTTTACGATCTTCAAAACTGCGAATATCCAGACCCAAATCTGTTGCTAGATTGGCAACAAATGAACCCTCTTCCATTTCCTCCGGTATGGAGTACCGAGTGATGGAGAACGCAAATCCCCATAGTGCAATGAACGTGAAAACAGCCACGACTAATTGTGTCCGTGAAGGTGCAAGATTACTCGCCATTTTATGGTGTTTTAAAAAAATGAGAAGTAAAACAAATCCGTCCTTACGATCAGATTTTCTTGATGCAGAGAAGCAGCGGTGTCATTCTTGCCTCCGCGAGTTGTAGCTGTAGCTGCAGCGGCCCATTTACGACACGGTGCTGCTGGAGATGCTGAGCTCTCACGGCAAAGCTGAGCAGGGGCGTGCGCAGCGCCTGAGAGGGCTAGAGGAGTGGCCTCTGAAAAGAAATGGTGCCTACATAAGAAAGTATTGAATAAGGTTACAAAACTGCATCATATAATTGAAAAAAACAGCAACCCCCCACATAACATATAGATTAAACAAATAAATATGTTTAATTAAATGCTTTTTCACTGCAATAGAGGAAGGTAAGCTAGTTATCTATTATGTTAATAAGTAATAGGGACTTTTAATAAGTAAACTTGAAGTTGAGCAAGAACTCGGACATTAAATTTACGTGTTTTTCTTTTTGTTTTTGTTTTTTGCCAAAAATACTTTATAACTAAAAGGCATCCCACTACACTGATACTTTTTTAATTTGGGGAAAGCAACACCTTGATGCCTGTTGTCACAAATTTGCAACAAACTGTCATGATCATGGTTTATGTTCTTGTTTTTTTAGTCATGTTTAGTTATTTTTCCTGTTTTATTTTTGTAGTTTCTTCCCTTGTGTGTGTTGCTTTCTGTTTCATTAGTTCACCAGGTCTGATTTCCTCATTCACTTCACCTGTTCCTAGTTAGTCTTTGCCCATGTATATATGGTAAGTTTTATTTGCCCATGTATATATACTCCTTTGTTTAATATATTTCCTGCCAGTCCGTTGTTGGTTACCTCTGTTGCTGTTACTGTTTCTGTAACAGCATGCCATAGTTTCGCCTCCAGTGCATTTTTGTTATGTGGAGTTTACTTTTACTTTATTAAAAATGTTTACCTGCAGTGGTCTGCCTCTCGCCTCTTCAAGCCTGCACTTGGGTCCTCACGTCCACGGTGTCATAACACAAACTATTTCTGGCCTTAATTCATTTTATCTCTTTTTTATCAAACTTATATTGATTTGATTTATGCATTTATTTTTATGTAATTTATTATTTGTCTTTATTAATTATTAATTCAGATATTCATTCATTCATTCATTCATTTTCTTTACCGCTTAATCCATTATGGGTAAGCTGGAGCCTATCCCAACATTTAACCGGTGAGAGGCAGGGTACACTCTGGACAAGTCACCAGTCTATCACAGGGCCTGAATATAATGGAGATATTTATTTGTGCTTAATTTACTTCATTTTTCTTTTTTATATTTCTTTTTGTGTTTTTGTTTTTATATAGCTAAACATATTCAGGTGTCAATGTGTTTGTTTGTTTTTTTGTTTTTTTTTAAAAAAAACCCACAATAAAACACAACTATTTTGGAACAAAGGTCTGTCTCTAATCAGAAAGTTGACAAGAGATGACACAGGCCATGCAGCATACACATCTAAGTATGAATATGTTTTGCTGCTGTCTTTGTTAGAGGTTTGTTTTACCTGCAGACTCAGTGAACTGTTTGCTGACATAAATGGTTTCAAGAAGAAGAGGTTACTCAATCTTTCCTTTCCTTTTGCGCCATCTAGTGACAACTTGAAGGATTTAACACACCACACAGACAACATGTTTATCTTTTAATGAAGGGATCCCCAATTCTGGTCCAATTCTTAAGGCCCACTGTCCCGCAGACCTTAAATGTTTTCAGATGTTTCCGATGTTAAACACACCAGACTCAAATTAATGGCTTAAAAACAGACTGGTGCAGAGCATGTCAGAGAACCAGCCTAATGTTCAATGCATTATATTTTTAATGTGGAATTAATTAACAATTAGGAGTAAATACTGCATCCTCTGTTGCTTTTTCAATGCCAGTTTCAAAATACGCAGTATATGGCCTGCAGTGGCAGAACTATATTTTATTCATAGGGTGGCCAGAGGGGGGGCAAGACTTTATCGTGGGGGGAGCAATCACTAAGTGGAAATATTTATAGTTTTCATATTGTCTGTTTCGTTTAAAAGAAACTTTATTTTATCATGGAGGTTATTTTATTTAAAAAGGAATAATTTTATTAACCTTTGACCTATAAACCTTAAATTTACTATATTTACTAGCCCATCTCATCAGCTGTCATGGGGTCTGTTTTAATCATTGAAATCAGATGAGCCCACCTTAATCATCTCATCTAACAAATTGTCCCATTATCATGAGAAAACGACCCTTGTTTAACCGAGAAAATTAATTTGTTACCTTGAGATAATGATTAAAAAAAAAGTAAAATAAAAATATTTAGTCAATATAAATTAAAAAATTGTCGATAACGGCTGCTCTTGGCTTCTGTAGCGTTCTGTTTTATTTAAAGAAATTTTATTTATTCATGGAGGCTATTTTATTTTAAATAGAATCATTTTAATAACCTTTGGCCTATAAACCTTAAATTGTGTCATTATTTTAACATTTTAACCGTCAAAAATTTCTGCATAATATTTCCAGCTTTTCATGTGACAATCGGTAAGAAAAACCACAGGTTTCATTGGTAGTTGATGTAGTTCATAGGAGTGTGTTTTTATTAAAAAGTCTTTTTAATTTTTTTTCTCACAAAAAAATAAAAAGTTATATAGAAAATACTATCCTTTACTCAATAAACTCCACTTCTTTTTTCAGCTTTTATCACATATCTAGAGAGTTCCTGTAGAGCAGTTAGAAATTTTTTTACCATTTAGTATTTTATATGCTGCCGTTACTTTTTCTGTCCTTCTGTCTTAACTTTATAGCACCAAACCACCAAAAATCCAGATGGGTCTGATGGTGGGGGCGAAGGATGGTACCTGTGAGGGACATTTTGATTAACTGACCCCCTATGTTGACAAAAAATATCACTGTCACGGTGGAAAATCCCAGAAAGAGCATTAACCCAAAAAAAAAGAGTCTGTATACCTGTGCTGAATGTGGAAACAGGTTCTGTTAGTCAAGTAGTCTGAAGAGACATTAGCGTAGCCACACTGAAGAGAAGCCGATGTGACCAGTGAGGGAAAGTTAATCAACACATCCACATTTGTGCTGAATGTGAGAGGAATGTGAACCAATCAGGGGCTTCAAGACCCCATTCACACAAAACAAGTGTTTTACTGTTGTGTTATGAGAAAAACTGGCTCATTAATATTTCTATGCATGCAATTTGACGTATGTTTGCATGTTAGCGTGTGAGAAATTTAGAAAGAGTCTCAGTCAGAGCAGTTTGCTGAGTGAATCTTGCCTTTTCTTAGTGGTAGTATACAAGTGTTTATTGTGTATAATCTTGATGTTGATCACAGTATAAAACTTTGTCTAAAACTGTCCTGAGATCAGTTTAATGACCTCAAAGTGTTGAAATGTAAAACAATTTTTTTTTCATTTTAAATTTTAACAGTTAAAGTCAAAAGCATTTCCTAAAATATAAAACTTTTTAAAATTCACAAAAACTTACATTTGCAGTTAAAGCTGCATTTTAAGGAATATGTGGATAAGCATTTTTGTGGGTATTTTAAAATCCGATTTGATAAAAACAGAATATAAAGAGCATTATTATTATAATTTCTTTTTTAATCTTCTTCTTATTATTATTTATTTGCTTATTTATTTATTAAACAAATTTATGAAATAATTTTTTTTTCTAAAGATGATTGAATTCCTAATAACGTAAATAAAAAACTGTGGAATTATTAATATTATTTTTTATTTTTTTTTATTTTAAATGCGAACATACACATTTAACATGCACACCTTATTAAGAAAGAGCAAAAGTTAGTGTGTAAGCATGCTTAGGGGTGGCATATAGTATCTTCATAGCTGGTATCTGTGAGAGAAAGGTGCCCTCAGTGGCCAGTAAAGGGAAGCACTTTCTTTTAGCTGGAGTAGTTGCATATTTAGATTATTGGGAGAGTCAATATAAATACATGAAAATAAAGTAACGAAGTGAGATATTAACTGGTAATCTTTCCTGGTTTAGAGCACAAGAAACACACACTGACCACTGTGTTTGACTTCTGTACTGGGGTTGATAGAGTAAATAAAACAATCCTAATTATCTATTGTTTGGATTTATTTGGATTAATATCTGATACACACACACACACACCACCACCACCATGTTTTACATGCACATACACCCTGATTTTATCCATCTAACTGGATTTTCTGAGAGTTTGAAATAAATCTGAAACAGGCCCTGGCACTCAGCTTTTTGAACATGAGCAGTTCACTGAGAAAGTCAGGCCAAAAGCCAAAGCAAGTCCAAGATTAACCCCCTGCTCTGCAGCAACTCAGTTGGAGGTTGGGGATCTTAAGGATAATCTTAACAGCAGTAGTTTAAACCCAGTGGTTTACTGACCAAGTGTTAGGTTAAAGACATTTTCTGTCAAATTATCACAGCTTTTATTTTTACCACCACCTTCAAATACACAGATTTCCATGTCAACATATCCACGAAGAACATCTATCTATCTATCTATCTATCTATCTATCTATCTATCTATCTATCTATCTATCTATCTATCTATCTATCTAT
>JBAMHW010000017.1:5010474-5036869 GCA_037177495.1 Rhadinocentrus ornatus
TACATATGTATATGTATATATATATGTATATATATATATGTATATATATATATGTCTGTCTGTGATGGCCCTGGGTTTGTCAGCTGGGTGGGTTTGTTTGCCACAGAAGATTTGGGATTGCTGTAAGTAGAGCTTAAGAATGTTTAACTGGTCACATTCTGTATTGTGTTGGAGTAGTTTGTTCTTTGCTGGTGACCTTCTAGTCCTTTGTTTGCTTTTGTAATTTCTTTTGTTATTGATATCAGCCATTGTGCTCGCTTTTGTGTTGTTAGATGAATGATTCTTTGGTTATATTTGCCCTTATTGTAAATAAATGTTATTTTATTGTGCATGTTTGACTCTGACTGTTTGTGTTGCCACCCCTTTTCCCCCTGGACATCTTAGGGGTCGAAACATAATGGGGGCTTGTCCTGGATCCAGTGAATCTGACTGATAATTATGGTACTTAGACGCTTAATTGGTCTAGTCTGTCCCTGTGACGTTGATGACAGCTTGTGCATTGTATGAGAATTGAGACTTTGGTCATGGCTCGGTTTGACTTAGAGAGGTTCCTTGCGGATCCCACTCTGGTTCAGCTGGACACGTGTCGCATAGACAACCTGGCCCTGATAGCAGACCACTTTGAAGTTCTGTGGTCCAAGCAAATGACTAAAAAGGTTCTAAAGGCTTTGGTGGTGTTACAGGTTTTCTGTGAGTCTGACGTTAGTGCTCCTGGAGCTATGGCTGCGTCACCTGTGACAGCGGGGCCGTCCATGGCGATAGCCGGGCCCTCCACAAGAGAGGAACCTGGCAAGGTTGAGTCTGTCACTCGACCTGGTTTGGGAGAACCTGAGGTGGACTCTGAGGGAGATGACAGGCCTGTGATTCCTGTCACTCTCCCCCACTTCAAAGCTCTCTCTGACAGTGGATCTGTTGGCTCTCGAGTTGAGGCTCGACTGCGAGTGTGCCTTGCCAGACTACAGTTGGAGGCTCAGGAGAAGGCCCAGCACAGACAGATGCAGCTTGAAATTAAAAAGCTGGATATCAAAGCTGATAAAGCTGTGCGATTACGCCAGCTGGAACTGGATTCCCAAGCTAGGGCAAACATTTCACAAGCCTCTGTTAGACCAACTGGGTCTTCAGTCAAATCACCACCTACTGGCCTTTTCGATATCACCAAGTTCATTGCGTTGGTACCGAAATTCAGGGAATCCAAAGTGGATTGTTATTTTGCGGCCTTTGAATGTATTACAATACGCAATACGGTGGCCTCAGGACTGTTGGTCCCTTTTCATGCAATGTAAACTAAAAGGAAAAGCTCAGGAGGTTGTGGCTGCACTTCCTGTTACTGAAAGTTTAGATTACAGCCTTGTGAAAGCTACAGTTTTGAAAACTTATGAGCTTTTCCCAGAAGCTTAAAGGCAAAAATTTAGAAACTACAAGAAAAGCTAAGCTAAAACATATGTGGAGTTTGCCAGGGAAAAGGGAATTCTGTTTGACCGATGGTGCGCGTCATGTGGCATCACAAACTTTGAAACTCTCAGAGAAATGCTATTGTTAGAAGAGTTTAAAAATGGTCTTTCCAAATGCCTAGTGGTTCACTTAAATGAGCAGACAATAAATGTGTTGTCTTCTGTTGCTGTTCTGGCAGACAAATATGTGTTAACATTTGTCTGTACCAAATATGACTCCTGTAAGTCTCTGATGTACAAACCCAGAATCTTTTACTGTCACAAAGCCGGATATCTGATCTATAACTGTCTGGCTTTGCGGTGTATATCTCTCTCTCCACCAAAACCAAAAGGGATGGGATTATTGAAACCAGAGTCAGGTATGGTGAGCTTGACTGACTGCATCCTTGATTCTTGTAACCAGCCCTTTATGTTATCTAGAGCTGTCTCACTGCCAGACCATCTGACTGAGGAGAAACAGGTACGTGTTCTGAGAGACACGGGTGCTTCAAAGACAGTGATCTTAGCTTGCACGGTGCCCTTTTCGGATGCATCATATGCTGGGTATAGTCTAATCCTTTGCGAGGTGGAGATGGGATACACACCCCGACCTGTTCATCTGAAAACTGGTTTGATTAACAGGAACTTTTCTAATGGCAGTATGTCTAGCTTTGCCTATTAATGGTGTTTTAATTCTTTTAGGTAACGACAATACCGGTGGCAGGGTATTGCCTGCTCTCGAGGTTCATGTGTGGTAACTCAGGCCAAATCGCGTAAAGCAAAAGAGAAATCTGAAGAAGCTGATATTGATTTGTCTGACAGCTCTCTTATGCCGCTTCTTTCAGGTGGGGCTATACCGGAGCGCACTGCAGAGGGCACAAAAGCCTCTGGCGTAAAAGACCGGCGCACTCTGCGACCCCCTGTTGACTTCACACTACCGGTTTATTGTGCACAGCTGAGTGCCGAGCAGAAGAAGGATCCCACTCTGCAGAAATGCATTGAAGAGGTGGTATGTGCCAAACAAGCAAAGGATGCGGTTAGGAGTTTTTACATGGAGAAAGACGTTCTAATGCGCCGCTGGTGCCCAGTTGTACTTCCTGATGCTGACTGGAACGTAATCAGTCAGATTGTTGTACCAATGCCATTTCGCTCCCAGGTACTGCAATTGATACATGACAGCGACTGGTTTGGACATATGGGAATATCTAAAACCTAACAGCGTGTGTTAAAACACTTTTATTGGCAAGATTTAAAAACAGATGTGGCTAATTACTGCCGTAGTTGTCACACCTGTCAAATGGATTTTATGGTCTTCAAATAACCAAAGTAGAAAGAGTAAAGACATGATAGCAATGCCTCTAGTATAGTGGCAACCTTTAGTTTAAAAGCCATGTGCTGAAGTGATGGGTTCATGGCATATGTTGGCATTACCTTTGTAGGGTACTTTGAGGACTTAAAAAAACATTGAATATGCACCTCTTGCTATGCTGGTATACAATATAAAAAGTGAAAATGTGGGAGTGCACTTTTACAGTCTTTGTAAAGCAAAACAAAATAATCCGCAAATCAATGCATTTTCAATCCTTGTTTACATCAGTTATTCAGTTAGCACTTAGGATAAGAGGGAAAGCAGCTGTGGGTTTTGAAAAAGACTGCACTCTGTGAGATACTTGCTATAAAATTGCTATAATCACATAGGCTACCACAGAACAACAGGCTGATGAACCCTATCTTCAAACATTACAAGAGCACTTCAGGTCCACGTTGCTGACAAGCTTAGAAAAAACACTATTTAGATGTGGTGCATGATGACTACTGACAAAAAACAATAAAAATCTACAAGAAACCAGCACAGTGAAAAACAAACATGGGTAAAACAACATAAACAATCACAATTTCTGAATCAATATCTAAGCTTAAAGTTTTTCTCAGTTTCCCAAATTTAAAGATTTATTAAAATTAGCATATTTATATCTCTTTTACCTTAAGGATGGTGAATCAGGAAGAACAGTTATCTACCAGCTGATGGTTTTTGATCCTTGGTGTCACCGGTCCCTGTGTCAAGGTGTCCTTTGGCAAGGGATTGAAACCCTCCAATGTGCTAAGTGATGTCTGGGTATGTTTAAAAAATTTTTTTTTTAAAGTGCAAAATGAAAAAACAAGTGCTGTCGAAATGTGGTAAGGGCTGCATTCATTTTAGTTAAATCTAATAACTTTTGCAAATTTTCTGTTTAATTGTTTGCCATCTTGTTTAGTTCAATGTTTTGTCTTCACTGTAACTTCATAACTGCCTTGGACACTGCTCATACCACGGCCAGACTTTTATGTCTAAAATAGAAAAAGAGGGAAAATAATTCTATCTGTATAGCACCAACTTTGTCCTAGATATCAGCTATATGAAGATAATTTTTTTCACCCAACTTTGGCCTGTTGCTCAGTGTGTTGAGATTTTACATCTTTGTAATCCCACAGCATGAAAACAACAAAGCTTGATTAGTCTACACGACACACAGTGAAAGGTAGATAGACTAGGCTAACACAATTTTAATTATGCAGAAATAAGAGAATTTTTGTATGAACAAACAAGACTGCATGTAACTTTCCACTTTGCTGAGTTACCTAAGGGAAGCAGGCAACAGTTAATGTCAAACTCTGCATGTTGAATCAGGCATGAATAATCTAGATTAATTTACACGGACAGAGAAGATATGAGATGAAATATTGTCGACATGTCTTAGCATGCAGGGTTTATATTACAACACCCAAAATATTTTCCAGTAATTGATTTTCATTATTTACATCCTCTGTTCACAGCTTTGGGTGCCCCTATGAATAGTCAAGTGTTAACCGGCAATCAGTAATTTTGCAAATACAATATTCTCTTAAAGAAAAAAAAAACTTTGTCATTGTCTGTGTTTTGATATTGGGTGTGTGTACTTAGATGTGAAATGGCTCTGAAGATCTTAGTTAAAATTCACAGCTCACAAGCAGGTGCTGTTCTGCCTGGGCATAGATGTGAGGAAGGAAAGCAAGTACTACTCAGGCAGTACAATTTAATATAGCTAGAGTATTTCCAAATCACGTCTGCATTTAATTCTACTTGCTTTGTTGGGGAAAAAAATAAATAAAAAATTTGGCAACAAGAAGTAGGGATGAGCAGTCTAGAGCTTAACGTGTCGCTGACACTGACAAATAAAGGGAGCGGTTAGGATGGGTTTTCCTGTGGGCTAAAACAAATAAATTAACTGGCTTGGCTAAAAAAGGGTAACAAAGCCTGCTCATTCAGAGTAACCTTAAGCTAACACAACCACACTAATAACTGAAATTGTCAGCAGAGATTAAAACATTTACTTTAACACTAAATGAAAGAAATGTCTTTGCCATTAAATATTAAACTTGTAAAACTTGCTTTGATTGTTGACTGTTTTAGTTATTTGAGAGTTATTTGTTATTTTCTCAGAATCATGGTCAGCACTTGTTTAAGTTTTGAGAATTTTTAATTAGTACATATCTTTCTAAATACTACCACACCATCATAACATAAGTTTAAAATAAATCTTTCATTAGACAGACTTCAAAACTGGGTGATGACTGAATTATATTGAAACTTCTAGAAAGTAACAGACACTATTCTGTCATTCTCCCAATTATAGTAAATACAGGGAAACTGTAGGAATTTTATCTGTCTGTCTTGACTTCCTCATCATGCCATGTTGCTTTTCCATTTGTTTCTGTAAGATTTATTAGCTTTTTTCCCCCATCAACTTGGCCTAACTTACTGGGCTAGAAGAACATTCAAGATTGAAAACCCCACAGCATGAAACCACTAGTTTAATTGGTTAATATCTCTTGAATTCAGTCTGTGGTTGGTAGACAGACTAAGAAGCATTAACAACTAGTTGGTAGGTAACAAAAACAAAACAATCAGTCTGGAAAAATATATGAATGTTTTATAGCCTATTTGTGTTTGAGTCTACCACCCAGGTGTACAATACCCTTAACTTAGTATCTTCACATGGCCGGTGCATAAGAGAAAAGTATCTTCAGCAGATTTTCCAGGCTTAAATCTTCATGCTCAGCATGCGTTTATTTTGGAAGTTTCTCTCATCCTTGATCGCATAAACATTCTAAATAGAGTTATTTTCAGGTTTCTCCAGGGAAGCTTTTTTTTTGGTTAAGGTCTAAAATCTGATGTGAATAATCTTTGATTTTCACTGAGTTTATCTTAATATAACAAATCAATGGCATTTGTCATGTAATAACTAGTGGTAATAACAGTGTTACTCCATTCATCTGTCAGTAGTTTCAATGTTGTGGTTGATCTGTATAAGCAACAGCTCTCTGAGCTCTTTTAATGCTGGAGAAGTGTTTCCTTCTTTAGATTTGTGTTGGTTTAATTTTTTACCAAGATCTTGTATTGATGTTGGGAGAGTCCAACAACTGTGCAAAGCCTTCTCAAGCACATCCTATAGATTCTCACTGGGGTTCCGGTCTGGATTTCTCTTTCTTGCTGTAAAAAATTAAAAAGTTTAAGCAAACTCTAAACTTTTCTCATCTAGATCAGGTTAAAACATTTGCTGTGAAGCATCATTATGTACTCCTTAGCTGACTAGAACGCAACATATTAGAGTCTGAGAAGACCTTAAGAGAGAAAGAGAGACCCCTGTGACTGTGCCAGTCACCATTAATGCTTGTTGCACCAGCTTGGCTTTTCCCTCTGCCTGACATTTACTTGTATCCAGTCTACCCTCAATTGCTGTCACTTGTGTCCAAAGGCTGTCATCTCTACTTTGTGCTCCATTGCCATCGTGTCTTCTCCACTGCTTTATTTTTCCCAGTTCAGTCAGGCTTGTGGCTGTTTGTCAGTAGAGCTTGATAGCCCCGTTATTTGCTTTTGCTGTCTGCCTCACTATTTCTCTGCCACCACATTTTGGCTCCGGTGAGACACTTCATTATCCATCAGCCTTAGCAACACCAAATTTCTCACAGTACACCATGCTTACCATTTTGCTCAATTTAATGACCTATTGTCAGTCTATTTTAACACATAATAAGCACAGCATGCAGGATTACGTTCTCAGACACAGCTCAGAATTAGTAACTTGCTTGTGAGCTGTATATAATGGCAGTTAATTCCAGTTTGTTTTGTTAAAAGTAAGTTTATATGCTTCCAAACGTGTAGTGATATCAATCAAGAATGCAAGTCAAAATCATACCTGTAGAGGTCAGCATCTGTCTAATCTTTGTCTAATGGAAAATGGATATGTTGTGCAGTTTCATCAGCCTCCCCCTTCAAAATGCTATTTTCACGGGGATAAGACAGTAAATATTTCTTTACTATGATCATAGATATATATATATTAAAAAAAATCTAAATAAACATCTAAAATACATGACAGTTCCCTCTTTCGTGACCCAATTTCAAAGCAATCTCATGCTAGATTTGGATTTCACTTGGAATGTTTGATTTAAAAAATGATCCAGGAAGAAATGAGCAATTAGTTGATCCTACTTTCAGATGTAATATCCAGCAAGGCTGCCATATTTCACTGCTTTCCCAGCAGGTTTGATACATAATATTCATTTCAGAAGATAATATTTTTGCAGACACAGGAATCAGATGCACTTCTGACTTACCAATCTTATTTTACGTTTTTGTGCGTAGAAGGAAATGCTTGTTTGCACAAAATAATAATGTTGACTTTCTGTGATTCAGTTAATAATCAGAAGAAATAGAACCTGAGGTATGAGATAAGATTTTGTTTTTTGTTTTTTTCTTCTTTTTGGTACACACTACACAATATTGAACAGCTTGACAAAAACATTAATTAGTCCTAAAAATAAATAAGGAAACATTTTTCTTACACAGATGCAAGACAGAATAATTATTTTTCACTTGTCTGTTCTCGTTAGCGTCTGTGTCAAACCAGTGGTATTTCTCAACAAGCTGTAGTCAGTCAAAGGCTTGACATTTTAAGCTTATCAAAAGTTGTCAAAGCAAAACAAGCAACCAAAGAAAGTCTTTTCACAGGCTCCTCTCAGTGTAACATTTCAGGTAGTTAAAAAATGTCACTTTAAAATATTTAATACCCCATCTTTTGTGTGCATACATAACATTTCATATATATCCCTCAGTATCAAAACGTGTCAAAATGGATTATTATCTCAATTTATTTAAGTGTGGAACACATAAATTAATTCCAGCTCTTTGCAGTTCAGTTTTCACCGGAAAGAGACATATTTTCTAGGCTGAAAGCCAAGCCTGTATATCTGACAGCTTTATGCCGAGATAAATGTTAAATCATCTAAGCCTCTCTGATAAATGAGAACATCTTCTCATAGATGGATAAACAAATAACCCATTTTGATGCATGTGCTGAATTGGAAAGGTCAGGGAGCAGAAATGTCAGATAGCATGACTTCCTCTGCATTGCTTCAGCAGTTTGGGCATCAACATAATGTTAAAAATGTGTAATGTAGAAATAAACCAGTTGCCCTCTAGTTCCTAGAGTAGCACACCTACAGGGTATTGTTACCAGAAATTTAAAAATCGACCTCACAGTCATCAATCACATTTCCTTAATTCCTTCCTCAGATTAATTATAGAGCAGCAATGGTTTTAAATGTGTAGTGGAATTAAATGATGAAATCTTTTTATTCATTTTCCCTTACAAAAAACATAGTATAGCACAATACAAATAACATTGCATGAGAAAATACAGATTATGAAATGTTTTTTTGTAATGTCAAGCAAAGATGGTAGCGCAGCTAGTTTGTATAGATGGTAAAAGATCAATTAGCAGGTAGGGTTTGCACAGAATAGTAGTAGTACAGGCTGGAGGGCTAACTGAGTAGGTGGACAGGTATTGGGAAGAGGCTGTAGAAGCGACAGGCAAAGCCAGTGGAGATGGGCTAATTCTGCCTCCCACAAATCCTCTAACACTTGATTGCCTGGGTGGGCAGTGTCTGAGGCAATCCTCCCTGCCCTCCTCTTTGCTCTGGCATTAGACAACTGCTCAGTGGAGAGCAACTGGCAAGCAATGGCCCTCTCAGCTGGATGACACACTGCAGCTTTTTCCCTGGAGCAAGAAGAAATGGAGCAGTGGCAGAAAGCAGAGGGAATCAGGACAGTGCTGATTGTCGATCTTTATCCCTAGACAGGATGTGTTCTGATATGTTCAACTTGCTTTTTTCTTACTGGAAAAAAATTCCTTTTTTTTTTTTTTTTTTTTTTTCTTTTTTTTTGTGTGTGAAACAACATTTTTATTGGAACAAATCTTGACATGATGGTCAATAATGAAATTGCTTCTCAGTTAACATTTGTGGTATAATGTGACTAAATGTGCACAAAAAAAGGATTAGGTATTATTTATATGTAATATTAAAGTATTGCTCCAACTTTATACCTGGGCTAAATAAATCAGTTTTGGAAGGAGAAGTCATTGTCATCAATGTTTGGTATTGTAGTAGCCTACAGTGCTGTCTGATAGCTTGGACAAGGCTTGCTAGGATTAGCCTTTGACCTTCATTATGTTGTACCTCTGTGAATAAAGCTAAATGGCATTTACAGCCCAAAATGACCAGACTGAACTTTAATAGCATTCACAAACAGCCTGTTCTGTTTAGATTGCATGAACAGAAAATAGAAATAGGCATTTTGTGGGTGTGGTTCATGTAAATGTAGCACATGGAGATTTTTGTAACAGCAAGATTTGAAATAAAATACATTTTATACATATTAAGAAAATAAGGAGCAAATCTTCTTTAGGATTAGATATACTTTAGAATGTTGTACTTTTAATTTTCAAATTCCCATTCTGGAAAATGATCAGAGAAGCATATGATTTTTCCAAAATTAGTTAATGGTCCACATTTTTGCTCCTCTTGGTTTTTGGATTAAAAAATCAATTTATATTAAGGCAATTTTATTTTTATACATATACACTTCTTATCATACAGAATATGGATTATATACTCTACATATGCAGCACTTTTCCACTATTACGCACTGATGTGCAAAATCACATACTGATGTGAAGGGGCTGGGGATTGAGCTTTCAATCTTTTGGTTGAATGATGACCATTCATCCCGCTCAGCCACAGCAATTAAAATGATTTTTACCTCAAACACAAAACCAAAAAAAAATCATTAATAACCAGAAGAAGAACAAGTCCTGTAAATGTTTTGTAATTCATGTTGGATCATTTGTCTTAACTTGTCATTAGACCTGACATGTTCCTAAAAAGGCTGAACTAATTTTTAGTTAAATATAAATATTGATTTTCTCCTTGTATAATGTCAGTAGATAAATGGGTTCTAAGTTATTTTTTTTTTCGTTTTTTCTTTTTTCCATTATTTTAATATGTACGGAAGAGGATTAGGACCACTGAACAAAACAAAAAGTTGGAATTAAACGTTAAACGTTGCATAATAGTTGGACCTTTAACCACAAAGAAGGACATGCTTACTTTGGCTAGCTTTTGTTGGCTTGTCTTGCATTTATTAGGGTTGTTGGATGGCTGGTTTAATTCAGACAGAAAGCAAATCAAATCTGTTTCTCAAATCAGATCTTTGGGACAGACTGTTCGTACTGAAATTTGCAAATGATCAAATCAGATTTCTTTATCCAGACAATGATGACCTTGTTGGACTGGTTATTGTGGTAATAATGAAAGCATTAGTAAATATGTGGTCATGCATAATTGTCATCTTCCAACTGGTTTCTTTCCATTATCCCAGCACAGAGGCCTTCTCATCTTAATGCTTGCATTCATTCATAGTTCTCCACGGATATATCAGTAAAAATCCATCTCCTTCCTTCCAATTTCTGAGACAAATATGCAGAAATTGATTTGGTATTCATAAAACAAATATTCTCAAAAAACGAAAAAACAAAGCCAACAGCTCAGGTTTTGTACCACAACATATAAAAATGAACGTTACAGTGTGTATTGTCTTTTTGACACAAATTAAGCTTTTTTTTCTCTTTTTGATGGTTGAAGATTGTTTGCTCTGGATTTCTAAAAACTGCAGTAAACCTCAATAGTGTTATGCAACACAAGTAAAGTCTGTGTTCTGGAGGCCCATTATCATGTTTATGTGGCAATTAAAATAGCAATTATCACAGTTACAGAAAACAATTTATGCCATTTAGAATTACATGGCACAGTTCACAGACACATTTATTTGTTAATATAGCCTTTTACACCGGTTATATATATATGCTTTCAGCTATAATGCATTATTTTGTAGCCAATTTAATTAAATGTTTATTTAGGTAGCTTGAAAATATACAGTGGATGTTACAAACAGGCTAAAAGCGTGAAATGTCTGAAGCACATATGCACACCAATCACATCTTAAACTTCTTTTATTGTCAAATAAATGACAAAAAGCGAGCTCGTGCTTTGACAGAAGCTCACAATCCAAGGCCTTCGATTTTTCTTGAACTGACGAATAGAGGATTATCTACAGGCTCTCAATGAGATTAAAATTCAACTTCTGCGCAACAGTTCTCATTTCAAATTACTCTCTCCTGCTTCGTTTCATTTTTAGCATCTAGGGACTTAAACCTAAATATCACAGACGGATGAGTATAACTCATAATTCTGGAAGATCAAGTAGACATCTAAATGTCACATTCGGAGAGCCTGAAGCAAACGGAGCTTATTTTTCTAACATACACTCACATGGACATGCATGTAGAAACCTGTTTCAACAAGCAAAAGACAAATTGTTATAATCAAGATGAAGCATGCTGATAATGGGTTCACCTTCTCTATTGACCTAATAGGGCAAATCAAAAGCAGGGGCTGAAACTGACTGCTGAATCAATATAAAGCACTTACCCTGATTGGGCACTGCACAGGTACAACAACATTAAAGCTGGTAAGGGAGTTATCTTACTTTTATGTTTTGCCTTGCTGTTTTCTCCTTTTTTAACAGTGCTGATAGCTCCTTGGAAAAAAAAAAGAAAAGAAGAAGCAACTGCGCTCACTCAAACACGGATTTGCAGGAACCATTAAAAGAGAACACACGTTATTATGCGGTCTTATGATATTAATCTCATAATACAACACACGGCATGCAGTATTGACAACAGCATGGGCAAACTATGAGTTTGTGTTGATGCAACTGTCAGATATGATACGGTGCATACACTATCTCCCAGCTCTCTGAATGGAACATGGCCCCTAGCTTCGAACATGTTATCATGTGTCCATTTACTGAATGCTGAGCATTTGACAGCTCATCACTAGTGATGCTATTAATAACATGGCTCCAGCACAACAGCCCATGGACTAGGTTAGATAAGAAAACATGACCCCCCCACCCCCACCTCCTCAACTCAATCTGTCTGCAACATAAAAAAAACACGTTTATGCTTAAGAGACAAAGTACTGAATCAACATCCATTGCAGCAGTCATTCCACAATTAACAGTAAAACAACATGAAGCTGATGAGGTAGTATACAAGTATTGACTGAAAGGCTACATTAACATGAATTATCTTATTGGAAGATAAAATGTTTACAAAAGGATAAAGGACAGCTGTTAGTGGACTGGAAAGAGGCAGTGTTCAGGATTATTGAGCACAGGTGCATTTCCATATCAGGGTCACCAGTGGATCTTTGCCTTTCCAGTTTAAAGAAAAACAACAGCTTGATGAGTCCAAAAGCTTTCAGTTTATCTCTTCAATCAACTTGCTGTACTCACTCAGTGATTTAGAAAAAAAAAAAAAAAGCAATAAAAAGCTGCCCTTTTAACAGCTAATGTGTCCATTGGTTTGGGTCAGGTCATGTGACACATAATGTTGCTGTCCGATAAAATCAACTTGCATTTTTAATAGATGCAATTCAGTTTGTCCCATAATGTAATTTAAGTCTTTTACAGGAATCCAAGAATAATTAAACAAAGTCAAATTAACTCTATTGCATGTATTGAATACACAATTTAAGAGATTGCACTAGATTTCCCATGTCCATCTTTCTGAATGACCAATTTTAAAATTCTACTAGTGTATTGTTTTGTTTTGTTTTGATTTAAATTTTACTTTATTTTTTAAAAATTATTATTATTATTAATAATAATATTAATAATAATAATAATGTTTTTATTTCCATGCTTTGGGTGACCAGATTTAAAGGGTTTGGCCTTTTTTTTTGGATCATGTATTGCTAATTTCTGCCCTCACCCTTCCCGCTTATGACTGTTTGTGTGTTGTTTGAGATTAAAATTGATGGGCAGTAACCACACCGTGTTGGGAGCAAAGCCACCCAAGCAGCCCCGCTGGCCATACACTACATGGCAACCCCCCAAAAGTTGTTTGTTTGTGTTGTGTTTATTGTGTTTTAATGTTTAATTTTAATTAAAACTGAAAGGCGAGCCACCACAGGGTGCAGCTGAAAGAGGCCAGTTAGATGGCTCTCTCCGCTCCACCCAGCACGACGTGCACACCTCTCAAAACCCTACCCACCCACCCATTACCCGACCAGGGAGGAAGGAGTGAATTGGAGGAGGATAGCAGGAGAGCCCAGACCTAAAACCCCCCACCCCCAGGTCCGCCCAGGCCCCCCCACACAGGTACATGGGATCCCTCCCAGCTAGTCCTGACAAACGTACACAAACTTATACACACGCATGCAGACACTCACATACACACACACACACCCACACCAACCTCTCAGACACACCATTACCCATACTCCAGTGTCTCGCCTGGTTAGCATCAGTCTCCTATGTGGGAGACCAGGGTTCAAATCCCCCCAGGGGATGAACACCTTTTAGTTGGGTCCTTAGGCAAGACCCTTAACGCTACTGCCTAACCATTGTAAGTCGCTTTGGATAAAAGCGTCAGCTAAATAACTGTAATGTAATGTCTCGCCCTACAATCCCTCAAGCCCCACTCAGCCTCCCTTCATACCCTTACACCCCTCCTAACCCCGCACCATATTCTGAGTCCCGGGGCAGCAACCAGACACCAGGGCATGCACCAGCCCACACCACGGCAGCACACCCGGGCACGCCCAGAGCCCCCGGCACCAAACGACCCTTCCACCCCCGAGAGAGGGGGCCACCCCCAGGCACCAGAGCCCAGAACCCCCACCCGGCCCACCCAGAACAGTCCGGCTACCCGGCCAAGGACCAATGCCCATCTCCCCAGGCCCCACTGGTGGCCACGGCTCACCACCACAAGGTGACCCGCAGACTCCTCCCCACAGCTCCACGGTGCTGCCCCTACAGTGGAGCAGTCCAGGCCCCCACCAAGGGAAAACCACCAGGGCCCCATAGCCAGAGGAAAGCCCCCACCAGCATCCAGTCCCCCAAGCGACGAGGTCATAATCTTCCACCGAAACTAAGTGATGGAGCTAATCACAGGGGACCAGATTGAATGAAATTCAGCTAACTGATTCTTTGAGGAGGCATACATTGACCCATTACTGACGTAGTCTAATAAGATGCTGCTGAATACACAGATTATTTTTGGTTTTCCAGTTCACAAGGATAGTTTTCTTTGCAATTCATGAGACCATGAGAATAATGCGTTAAAAGTTAATTACCATGTTAATTTCACCCAAGTCACCTAGCAGGCACAGTGTGGGTTTAGCAGGAATATTACATTTAAACCACAATGACATGTCTTCACATACCTGAAGCCAGAACCTGCGGACAGGTGTGTAGGACCACAAGGCATGAAAATAGTTGTCAATCTTGTTATCAGTGCAGTGTGAGCAGATGTTTGATTGTGACAGACTCATCCTGAATATCCTCTGTCTTGTATAATGAGTTATATGCAGAATTTTGAATTGTATTAGTTGCATGTTTGAATTCTTAGTCATTGTAAATATGTTTAAACAAATTTGTGAGCATTAATTTTGATAAAAGTTATTGGATAAGTCAGCCTCCCATTTTGAAGTTGGCAGAGAGATTGAGTCTTCTAGTTTAGAAAGTAATCTTATCATGGTTCCTGTGTTTTGCTCTGTCTGGTTTGTGTTAGATTTTTATCTCGGTTTATGGTTTGTAGTTTTCAGGTTTTATTTCTGTTCATGGTTTAGGGTTTTTTTCATGTTTAGTTCTGTTTTAAACTTGGTTTTCTAGCTCCAGTTTTTGTGGTGTTTTCTGTTTTAGATCATTGTTTGTGTCATGTTTTAGTTATGTCTTGATTTTTGGTCTATTCTGGTTTTTGTCAAGTTTAGTTCAGTGTTCCTGTTTTCCTTCTTGTGCTCCTGTGGTTTCTGTTCCTAGCTCGTTACTTTACCTGGTCTAATTACTCATTCACTTCACCTATTCATTATTACTCCCTCTGTCTATATATACCCCATGGTTTTCAGTTTGCCCTTGTCAAATCCATATGTGGTTAATCCTCTGTCATGTGTGGTTCCCTGTCCTGTGGAAATAAACCTTGTCACCTGCACTGTTCTGCCTCCTGCCTTGACTGCCTGCGCTTGGGTCCTCACATCTGCCATACATGTAACAAATCTATATATTTTTGATAATAGCTTTGGGGCATTGAGATTCAAGAATTCTGTTACCCTTTTAGGTAGCTGCAAGTTTAACTGGTTAAGGGTATATTTTTACATATAGATTTAAGCTGATGCTATTCTAAAAATTTATTGCTGCTGATTCCATATTGTGAAGTGAGAATATTAAATGACAAGAAGTTTCAATTTTCTATAATCTGTTTTGTTTCTTTATTTTTTTTCATTGACTGAAGTTAATCATCTTTTTGTTCTGCAGGATGTCAGAGTTGTTCCAGATGGGTGTAAGCTTACATGGAATAAGTGAAGACTTGGATATTTTTAGAAAATTCCCACCATGCCATTAAAGATGAAGTTATATGAATGCTTTTAAAACACTGATGTGGTTTGATGGCTGATGAATGGCAGGTCAGCAATAAGTAGATCCTCACACAATGCTTGCTCTACATCTAACCATGTTTCATCTAGACCGCTAGGTTTAAGCCATGTGGATATACATTGCAGCTTGTTAGCTAAGAAATGGTGATTAAAGTTGGGTAATCCACCTCTGTCTTTAGTCTGTTGTAAAGATAACGCGATTTGTTTTTCCATAGAAATTTGGACATATCTGAGTCCCGTGACTTAAACCAGCTGGAGGATGGTTTAGTGGGTATCATTGAAAACTGGTAGTTGACTTTAGGTAGAACCATCATTTTAATTGTGGTAACCCTCCCCATGAGTGATAGGGGTTAGCGCTTCCACTCTGTTCTTTAGTTCTAACTAAAGTTTCCTTTTTCTTATGGGAAGAGAAGGAAATTATTTTCCCTCATTACTGCTTTTCCTGCTTCCCAAAGAACACACGCTGAAGTATCTGGTAAGTCGTTTTCTAGATATAAGGACCATTCTCTTTTAAAGTAGCTGATAAACTCAGGATCTTTAAGTAATGTATTAAATCTCCAGTTTCTAGTTGCTGGTTTATTCTTATTTTTCAGAGTAAATGATACTGGTGTGTGATCACTGATGGTTATAGGATGTATTCTGATTTCTGACATGTCACTCAGCAAGCTGCTAGTTAAGAAATCTAATCTAGAATAGGAATGGTAAACTGAAGAGAAGGTGTGATCAGACTCGGTTTGGAGAAACTTGATGGAAGTCTGACAGGACAACAAAACTACTCAGAACTGGGTCACCAGAAGAAACAAATTCTTAACAAAACTTAAATCCAACACTTTTTTACTTCCAAAACTTCAAAGTAGAGTAGGCAAAGAAAGACTTAGATTTATGATTTATGACAATGTAACCAAAATGTCTTCTATCTTGCTAATTTTATTCATTTACTTGTGTTTAAAAAAAAAATTAAATAAAAAAGCCTTTGACTGATGTTTCATACTCCACCTGATTTAAGAAAAAATACTATCTCTTTAACAGCTTGTCCTCAACTTATCTGTAAGCCTGTTAATGACCCAATAATTTGAGGTGAGTGTAAGCAAGGAAATGTCTAAAATCTGCAAGGAAGTGGCCCTCAAGGACTGGCTTTGGACAATCCTGAGTTTAATAATCTTATAGGCACTTAACATTTGTTTCAAGCTCACTCCTGCATTATGTGCTTACAGTTCAGTCTAACAAATGATAGTTAGCACACTTCTGTAATGAGTCATTTTGTCCAAATGCTCTGCTGTTTGGCTGAGGTAATGTTATATAGTTCACTCATTTAACATTTAAGATTCTGCTGCTTCTGGGAAAACAGATGAGATCTCGTTGTACATCTATCATGCTTCTGTATATAACAGATTTTACTGCAAGAAAAAAAATGGGAAATAAAGTTTTTATAGTTTCATATTTACTTAGTTGATGGAAAAAGAGCCATGCAAATCCTTGCTACTTATGTGCTGATGACACGTCTTCGTAATACAAGCCATGTTCATCTCTTATGTTTTAAAGTGCTTGTCCTTTCCAACTTATCTGATGACATCACCTAGTAATGCAATTCTCTTCCCTGTTTTGCCAGTGTGTAACAATTTAATTCTCATGTGATGCAATTCATAGCAATGAGTTTTAAGCTATTGGAAAATAATGTAATTACATGAATGCCAGCTTTAAACTATTTGGAGAACAAAATTAGATTTAGATTCTCTTTAAAGCAAATTAAAACCAGTTGGTGGTATTCCCCTGGCCATTTTACCTTTTCAGGGGAAGTTTGTAAACTGATGACTATTGGTTTTAAAATTGTAGATAGTAATACTGTCTTGTTTCACGGGCTTATTTCTGGGTTTTTGTGGTGTTTTTAGTTCTGTTTAGATAATGGTTTGGGTTCTTTGGTCTGTCATGTTAGTTTAGTTTTCCCTGGTGTGTCTGACCCTGGCTCATTAGTTCACCTAGTTTGAATTAGGTTGACTTCACCTGTTCCCAATTGGTTTCCCCGTGTGTGTGTGTGTGTGTGTATATGTCCCTTGGTTTCAGTAGTGGTTGTCAGATCCTTGTGAGTGCATGCTTTTGCTTACCCCTGTTGCGTTTGGTTCTTGTTTTTTGAGCTTCTGTTACAATAAACCTGGCCACCTGCACAATTCTGTCTCATGTCCTCAACTGCCTGCATTTGGGTCCTCACCACCACCATTCGTGACAAATACCATGCTTACACCAAATATTGATTGTTTTGTAGAAAAATTCTGGCCTAAAAATGTAATATTACACCATTATTTTGTAGTAAACCAATTCAGGGTTGAAATTTGAACAGTGACTTCCTTAAATGAAGATTTAGCATTCTGAGTTAGGAAGTCTTTGGTTGACAGTTTTAATAATAACAAAAAATAACAGGAGCATTGTTATTGTTGAAGAAGAGTGTGTGTGTGGGGGGATTACTGGCACTGAATAGACCTCCGGCTACATCCACATAAATTGCATTTTTCATTTGTCCTGTCACACTCCACATAACTTGGCATATTTTAAAAAGATTCCACCCGTTTCCCTAATTCCCATAAACATTTACTTCACATCTCTTTGCATTGCTCCATTTCAGTGTGTTTTATTTGTTTTGGCATTACGTATATACGGATGCATGCCTTGATACTCCAATGGGAGAAAATTCGAATCTGAGCCCAGACTTGAAGGAGAAAATACTGAAGCACTAAATTTAAAGATTTAGAGGATCACAGATTAGAGTGGATATTTCTGCTTCTCTTTTTTTTCCAACACTGTCCTTATTTAACAATGTGTGGTACATACACACAATCTGTTTAAAATAAAGTGATGAGGATTTTTGTGTAAAAAACGTCAGATAGCAGTCAGTGGTAAAAGCTTGATGCCACAGAATGAGTTTAGGTCTTAAATTTGGCTTGAGGCACTAACTGCATGTACCTGACTTTAACAGTGAAATTGCACTGCAGAGCTTATTTATGGTGACAGAAAAGTGATGATTTATGTTTTCATAGCAGTTCTCCAGAATTTGGCTTTAATGTCATCTATCTACAGGTAACGTTCCCTTTACGGTACTTGAGCATTCAGTGTAAGACATAATGTAAAAACTACAGGGTGATGTAAAAGATTTTTTAAATAAGATGTGTTAACCTCTCTCACTAATTGCATCTCCGAAATAAAAACCTGGTTCACCCTAAACTTCCTTAAATTAAACAGTAGCAAAACAGAGGTTCTCCTTATTGGTACCAAATCTACCTTATCCCAAAACCGACAGCTTCTCTCTCACTATTGATAATTCCACTGTCTCACCTTCCCCCCAGGTTAAGAGTCTGGGTGTCATCCTTGACAGCATACCATCTTTCCAATCCCACATCAACAACATTACTAGATTTGCCTACTTCCACCTACGTAACTTAAATTGCCTCCGTCCCTCCCTTACCCCCCCACACAGCCGCCATCCTTGTTCACAGTCTCGTCACTTCCCGTCTGGACTATTGTAATTTTCTCCTCTTTGGTCTCCCTCACAAGTCCCTCTATAAACTTCAACTGGTTCAGAATTCAGCTGCCCGCATCATAAGTCGAACCCCCTCAATCCACCACGTCACTCCTGTTCTGCAACAGCTCCATCGGCGTCCAGTCCATCTTAGTATCCAATTCAAAATTCTCTTGTTAACATTTAAAGCCATCCACAACCCCAATATCTGTCTGACCTCCTCAATGTTTCCACTCCCTCTTGCTCTTTCAGATCCTCTTCCTCCATACAGCTGTCTGTTCATTTCGCCCATCTTACCACCATGGCGAGCAGAGCATTCAGTTGCTACCATCTCAACTCAAAAGCATCGAATCACTTCCCCACTTTAAATCACAACTCAAAACATATCTGTTTAAAATTGCTTATCCCATCTGATGCATACTGCTATGTCTATTGATTTTATTTGCTTTTATTGTTGTTTATAACTTTGTATCTGTACGGTGTCCTTGAGTGCAAAGAAAGGCGGTTTTAAATAGAATGTATTATTATTTAGCGGTTACAACAGTAACTATTAATATTTATAGGCTAAATAATTAGGAATTTTCTGTAAAAATAATTTAAAATGGTTTTATTTGTTACAAGAGATAAAAGGAAGCTTCCCTATAAACAATCTGTCCTTTACATCAACAATGTCTTTGGGTGTGTCCCAATCCGGCCACTTGCTTACTATACTTCGAACACTATATTTAAGTGCTTAGTGCGCTGGAACAGAAATTTCAGTAAAAACTCCCGGTGTACCCGGATGCTGCTCTAAACTCGGCCAAACATCTAGTGCGAAACGATGGACACTACACCCACTAAACGGATGCCATCTTGCTGACGTAGCGAAAGGAGAGGGACTTTAAACCAGTTTTCCAAAGCTGAATAATGGCGGCCAGTGGTACCAATGCTCCGCCTGCTGTTTAGTCGAGATGTAAGTATGAAGTTATTCTGTCATAATTCTAATAAAAACAGCATGCTACCTATCTCTTCTTTCCCTGAGGACAGTCATGGATCTGACCATTTGTTGGAGGCTGCGATTCTACCAATTCAGTAGAGTTAGCACACGTAAATGTTAGCAGTTTTTTAGCCGGTTTTGCGGATGAAGATAGGCTATAAGTGTTAGAAATAATTAATTCTATGGGTTCCGTATGCTTTATTCATCATTGTTGAACCTCCAGATTAAGCACTGCAGGGTCTGTGGCATAAACGAAATGGTCCTTGATCTGAAAACTGATTAGGGAACACCGCTGGTTAGAGAACCGGCCCGTTTCCATGGTACAGCTGACTGAGCCGTATCTGATTGTACATCACTTTAGATAAGAGTCTGCAAAGTACCCATAAAGTACATAAATAATGTTTGCTTTCATATAAACTGCCATTGTATTTTTACCGTAGGTCACTGTGGCATCAAACTACCGAGCCGGCAGTGGCACTGAGGCATTAACCACCTGGGCTCGGACGCTGCTGTGGAGAAGAGGAGGCGGCAAGAGAGAAATGTTTTGATAAAAAGTTTCAATAAAAATTTATGACTTGGTTTTCAGCTCCACAGGTCAACAAAGGTCAACTTTCCAACCAAACTGGGGGAGTTCTTTAAGTTATATTCAAGACCTGGGAATTTTCTGAACTTTAATCTTCTGCAGCCATAAATCTATCAGAAACTGCCTTATAACAAACTCAAGTGGTTTATGGATTTCAGATGGAACCACATCTGAAAGAACGTTGTCTACCTTAAAACTGTTTTTCTTCAAGCTGATAAGACAAACCCCCTTTTTAGGTCTCTGAACAAGACATCTGGCCATTAGCCAAGAAACTGTTTATTCTCCACATTCCACAGGGCCGTAAAGCATCTTCTCAGATTCCATGCCTTTATCAGAAAGAAGGAATTTCTTTGTCTGAAGAGTAAAAGATTCTGTCTTATCATTTTAAAGTTATGTTCATTTAAATATATATATATTTATATACACGTGTGTTTTATGTTGATAGTGCATATAATCATCATTTTTGTGGAAGTTTTAATCAACAAGCTTGATCGTGATCTGAAACTTATTAACCTGTGTTTATCTTTTCAAGGTATGAAAAGAAATAATACAATTCAAATCAAACAAATGTCAATGTGTCAATTATGGTTTAATAATGTTTCATTTAAAACTTGAATAACTGGGAGACATATATATATGTTGTCATAATGTTCAATTTGATACTTTTACAAAGAAAAGAAATCAAAGTAACAGTTACTGCCCCTCTGGTATCTGAACTGATCACCAACGCCCACAGAATGTTTATTTGTCCAAATAATTAGACCACCACCCAGGGGGCGTAACCACTTTAAAAAAGTTTTTATCTTAGTTTTGTTGTCTTTTTGGCTTGTTTGAGTTTGGTTGAGTTTCTCCCTTCTTTGGTGCTGTCCTTCAGCTCCGGACCTCCATGAGACATGTTCTTTTCCTAACACAGAACCGTTTACCAAAAGTCTCTCCAGAGAGATGAGAAAGCAGACCGTGATGTAAGCACATCACCAGACCGTAAGTTGGGCATACATCCTTAGTATGTATGATCAATTTAGCTCTTTTTGATTAATTAAATCCCTTCAGTTTATGCCTTTTTCCAGTCTATGTTTTTCTTCAGTTTGGATCTTTAACCTTAATTCTAAATATTGGGAGTTTTAGTTTTGAGAACTGGTTAACTCAGGCCGACAATCGCCTCAGAACCTGTCACTGAGTTTTCTTTTTTTGGACTGATCCAAAGCTGGACTCTTTCAGAGTTCATTACATCATTGCAGAGACTTCACTATCTTTACCGTCTGTGACACCACCGATCCAACTGCGAAACTGGACCACATCAGCAGCACTGCCTGATCCAAATCTTCAGACACACCAGCAGACCGAGCTTGTATACCCGAACCTCTGAACCATCTGTGGGACAAACCTACTTCCTCCCTGGAAGCTGCGAGTCGGGCCAAACCACCCTCCAGCCTTCTCTGGTGAGCCCCAACGGTCGTAAGTTGCCTCTGGTCCCAACAGAACTGGACTAGTCCTGCCTGGGTCTCTTTGCTTGTCTGCAAAGTAATGGTTGGTGTGCAATCCAGACAGGTTGTTATTGAAGTAATTTTGTCTTTTCAGTTAAACTTCCAGCTTTAAACAGATTAGACTATTTTCTTTTTTCCTTTAAGGATTCAGAAATCCCTTCAGTTTTCCATAAACGTTAGTTTAATTAACACCACAGGTTAATTAACTTTTGTTCACTTCTTGAAAACATTTCATTCAATCTGACACATTACATGGTCTTGAAATAGGATTTTGGTTTGAACGTCATATTTGCATTTCACAATTTTCCCATTTGAACCTTCGTAAATATTTTCCTCTGACACTTATGCATAATTAGAATAGTAATAAATATTTAATATTTCTCCTTAACTGGTCTGGTTTTGTGAATGCTCTCCTTTGAATCATGTTATGGGTCCCTTCGAATTTTGAATTCACGTTATGAGCGTCCTGAGACTAATTTGATTTGACTAGCTTGAATTAATTAATTTAGTAAATAAATTTTAAAAGACATTTAATAACAAAGTATGATGACATGCATGTCTCAGTATGTGAGCGTGATTTTGGATTTGGATTTTGGAAGAACTTGGACAGATTGTCCTGAAAAAATATATATAAACCGAGTGGCGCTGCCATTAGGCAGCATGTAAAAGGGTGAAATACCTTAAAATCAATAAATAAGCATACGTTCTAGCTCATGTTCAGCCAGAAGAGAATCTTTCATTGGCGTTGGAGGCAATTTAGTTTACAGGTGGGGTAAGTAAAGAGTAAACAAAAGAAAGTAAAATCTAGAGTTGGAAATTCATTCTGTAAATTTAAGCGGCAGAAGAATTGCTGTCAAAGGCTGATACGTTACTACCGATAAGTGCAAAACGTTAGTGCTCTATGTGGGTCAGCGCTTACCCACGAAAGTGTGCACTACAGAGGGTAGTGCTTAGTGCGCACTATGCACTACCTTCCAGTGCACTCACTCAAGATTTTCTCCTTTAAAAATACGTGACAGAACAACTTCAGTGAACTGTGTAGCTTTTCCTACTTCCTGGTTACTTAACCAATCATATCCGTCTCCCCAAGGTTACCAAGCAACATTGCGGTGTTCGATATTTTTATGTCAGCAAAAGAGCAGCAGCAGGTATGGAAGCTAGTAAAGAAGCGGACCAGAAATTGTTTCAGAAAAACCTAAAAAGCCTCGGCATCCTGCTAAAAAAGCAAACAACCAAAAATGGAATAAAATGAGGATTCATTTTGGAGAAGCCTTTGAAAGGTGGAGAAGTCTGAGAGACCAAATTAATTTCAAGATGGATGCAGAGCTGGCAAAGTTTCTTGATTTGCAAAGATTTTAGTCAAATTTATTTCTCGGCACTCAGTAAATTAATTTGTGTGACTGTATGGATATATTAGGGGAGGAAATTGTTGGCCGATTAGTTTACAACAACAAATCTTTTGGTCAATTGAATAGTATGTTTATCCTTATAAACCTATGAAATTACTATCAAATATATTTATGAAATGAGACTAAGATTAAGGAAAACAGCCGCTGTGTGGCATTTGTTTATTTATGTGAGTGCTGTCGGTAGGAAGCATTATTTTTAATGTTTAGTTTAAATGCTGCAACAGACTGTTGAATTCTGTTAACAGCAGCTGAAACATGGATATATGCTATTTTAGTCAGTTGCAGGTTGTTGGTCACTTTTGGATCTCTGCGTCTTGCCAGGTGGGCACAAGCTAAAGCTTTCTTCCCGTCAAACAATAAGTCATGGTTTCAGCCATAAGACAACTTAAGAATGTTCTATAAGTTGCTAACAATTAGGCAAAGCCCTGTGTGAGGATCTCCACAGAGGACAGAGGAAGTCTGAGTGGTCCAGAGGACCAACTCTGTATCTTTTTGTGTGGAGAGGGCTGAATGAGTTCTACTATAGGTGTGATCGGTGCACATATTGTCCAATCACCTTTCCCAAACATTGTCCTCACATCAAACTCTTGTTAACTCAGTGAATAACAATAGTTTGATTGACAAAGAAAGAAAAGATAAGACAACAACAAAGAAACCTTGGTCACCCCTTCCTTATGCAAAACATTTGTAGACAGGCTGACTTCAGTGTCCTGGTATTTACCCAGCTCGATCATCGATTAATTTTATTGTTGTTTAGTCTCATCCTGCTTCATATGTATACACGGAATAAGTAAATGTATTTTTTTACTGTTCATTTTCTTTTAAAGGTATGAAGGTCGAGTCACCTCCACCCCTATGAAAAGGGCCGTTAAAAAGAGAGATCATGTTCAGACCCCTGCACTGTCCAGCATTGGATGTCCAACAAGTGGACACCATCTCAGTTGGTGTTATTTATTTATTTTTATTTCATTCACTTTAAAACAACATGGTTATATTTATGGGTGTGAAACAGCAACAACTATACACACACACCTGACTGAAAAATATTTGGGAATTAAACATTGTGAGATCCAAGAGTGTTCTAATACGTATATAACATTTATGCAACTTGTGTTGTTGCTTACATTTTAAACATTGCAATGTCTTTTCTGTGAATTGTGTCTATAGAGAAGATATTGACCCTGTAGAAGAAGGGATTGGAGCTATGGGTAGTAACACGGATACCTCTGAAGCTCTAGACCAGAGGTATGTGTTGTCTGTCATGAAAATTGCTCAATTAAACATCTGCAATCTGCAGACATTCAGTGATGTAACTTACTCTTACATTAAGCTTTCTGAATATGAGTGTCCATAATGACTAAAACCAAAGTTTGAATGAAATTGAGATCAATGACAGGAACAGTGTTTAAGTTACACTTCTTCTTTTGTGGTATATTTACAACAAGTTTTTTACATGCATAAGCACTGTATTAACATATTATTAAAGCCATAATTTGTGTGCATGATGTTGCGCAAATGTTAGTTATGTTGTACATTCAGTAGTCACATTTCAATATTTCCTTTTAAGAACCAGAGAGGCTGCGTAAATAAAATTTTTATTACTCTGTTTTTTTCATATTAACCAATACAACATAGTAAATTTTAAGTGTGAAAACAATAATTATTTTTCAAATACATATTGCTTACAGAATGGGTAGTGCACTAAAGAAATCACCAAATTTGAACAATCTGCCAATAATTGGAGCGGATGAAACTGTATACGATATTGCACATGAGGAGCCTCAGTTTACTGATGCACCTTCATCCACTGAACCACCTATCTTTACCACTACACAATAGGTTTTAACTGAGGACGACCTCATTGGAAGACCTATGAGGACAGTCAAAAACAACTAGCAACATTCCTCAGTCTACCGATTCAAAGATGCCCATATAGGTGTAAGGTTACTGAAGTGAAGTGCCATTTGAGGTCTCCATAACTTTGAGGGGTAAAGCAAGCATCTTGGAATGGGTGAGTTGCAGGAATAATATATTAAAATATTCTCACTTTTTTTTAATATGTACACATAATGTAAAGCAGGCCAGATTATACACCTGTACAAAAACATGTAAATGCCATATAGTTTTTTTCGTCAATCTTGATGTAACCTTTTGTTGTTTCTGCCCATTTGGCCATGTTGTGTGGAAGTGGACGCTACAACCCACTGTTAAATATGGGATGCTAGCAGGGGATTTAATGCTCACAACAAACATCTTGCTGTCGGGTAGTAATTATGCCAAAGTTGCTCTCTTATTAAAATTTATGAATATGGGGGTGGTTTGCCGCACCACGTTTTATACCATCCAGGACACAATAAAGAAGTACTGGAATGAAAAACGAGCAGAAACAGTTCAACGACTACAAGGGAGAGAGGTGGTGATTGTTGGTAGGGAATAGTGTTCGATTTACATCCCTTTTTTAAAGAAGAAAAAAATATATTTCAATGTGAACATGCACAGTTTTTGGTACTGGCTTCAGAAATGATTATTTTTTCTTTTTTTTCAATAGCTGATGGAAGAATGGACAGCCCAGGTCACTGTGCTCAATACTGCACCTACACTGCCATGGAGAATGAGTCTCGGGAAATAGTCTCTGTCGTCAATATTGACAAAAGGGAAACCCATCAAAATTCTGTAGTAATAGAGAAAGAGGCTTTCATCAGAACAGTTGCCAGACTTTTGACAGAAGTGAGGCTTGTTCAAGTCTGTACTGATGCCCATGTCCAGGAATCTGCTCTCATGAGTAAGTTTGCATTGAATTGAACTGAGTGAGGACAACTTTATCCAACCATAAAAAAAGGGAACTCATGGACTTCTGAAATATTTTCATCTGAGTAAATTTATGTTATACTGTCATTTTTTAAGGTTTTATCTTATTTTATATATTGGACCTGTGTCTGTGTTAAAGATTGATTTGTTGTAACTTTGTTGTTATACTTTTTGTTCACAATATCAACAACTCATACTAATTATAGAATCTTTTAGATGATAATTTTCATTCATTTTATTCCCACCATCTTCAGTATTAAAGTTGTTTGTAAATATGTATATGTATATGTATATATGTATATATACAAATATGTATATATATATATGTATGTATGTATAT
>JBAMHW010000017.1:5051576-5065293 GCA_037177495.1 Rhadinocentrus ornatus
AGATTTAAGAGAGGAGTTAATGATATGGGTTACTGCAGATTTGATTGTAGGTAGAATGCTCTGCAGGATGTTGGTAGAGACAGGATCAAGAGGACAGGTCGTGGGTTTTGAGTTGACTAGAAGTTTAGAGACTTTGTCCTCATTTAGAGAGCGAAAAGAGCTGAGCGAAGCACCAGTAGCTGGTTTGGTCAGGCGAAGTTGGTCAGGCTCAGTGAATTGGTTACTGATTGTGGCAACCTTTTCACTCTGCTCTGTTATTCTTTAGAACCTCAGTAAGCCATGGACTGGGAGGATTTTGTCTAGCTGGTTTTTGACACCAGAGGACAGAGTTTGTCCAGAGAGAATGCAAGAGAGGAGCTAAATGTTTCTGTAGCCTCATTAAAAGACAGTAAGGGGATGTCTGAGTGGGAAGGGAAGGTAGAGTAAACCTCATCAGACAGCTGCATAGGGCTGAGAGATCTCAAATTTCTGCGGTGAGACACCATTTTTGGAGCTGCTTGAGTTATATGAGAAAGGAAGACAAAGAATTTAACCAGGAAATGGTCTGAGAGGTGCAGTGGGGTGATGGAAAGATCGGCTGTGGAGCAGTTTCTGGTCAGCGCCAAGTCAAGAGAATTGCCAGCTTTGTGTGTTGGAGGAGTCTGTACCAGTTTGAAAGAGTAGATGAGAGCCAGAAGGTCAGTTGCCTGTGGTTTGCGTATGTGAATGTTCATGTCTCCCATGACAATAACCAGTGAGCCATCATCAGGAATATCAGAGAGAATCATGTCCATTGCAGAGACAAACTCATCAATACTGCCTCCAGGAGGGCGGTAAATGACAAGAATGTATACAGTGATGGGTGTACAGACCTGTACTGTGCAGTACTTAAGTGATGAGCAGTTAGCCATAGGACGTAGAGAGGTAAAGTTTGACTTTTTAGTAATAAGGATTCCGTACCACCTCCTCGTTCAGCAGAGTGAGGTGTTTGGGTAAAAATAAATGAACCCATGTCTGACAGGGATGGGTTTGAAGCACATCGTGCGTTTATTTGGTTGTGAGGCTGTTAAAGCTTGTGCCCTTGCTCGGTAGACTCACACAGGTAGACTCACAGGTCTGTGACCCTATGTGGTCCTAGCCCGACGGGGGCTGACGCCTCGCTGATGCTTCAGTGTACCACTTTGCTTGATTGCAACCGGCTGGTATGTATATTGTATCTAATGAAGTCCAGACTGCCAAAACTCAGCCCAATAGAAAAGGCACCATAGTGTCCATTCAAAAATGTCACAAACATGTTGATTTGTTCTCCAGTTGATAGAAAGCAAAGTATTCCTTACTCAAGTTTTAAAGAACAACCCCCTTATTTGTAAACTGAAGCAAAAATGGATTTAGAAGTTAAAGGAGACAAAAGTGTGAAAAAAAAGGAATGGATCCAAAGTGATTGTGTGCTGTAAAAAAATAAGAGGAGAGTGGTGTGGATGCAAAGAAAGAAGTACAGACACAAATTAAAACAGAGATATAAATGTACATTTAATGAATGTCCTGTTTTGGCATATTTATGAGCATTGTGGTTTATTTAAAAAGCCATTTATGGATGTCTTCATTAATAGTCAACTATTGTCAGTTTCATTCATTCACAGAAGAAAATCCATCACCAGCACAGTGATCAGATTGCCGGCTTGCTTTGTCAGTTTCCTTAGGGATATAGCACATGTTGCTTGATATCAAACACACATTATTAGAAACGACATTATCATTGTACATATTCTACTATATAGACAACAGAGGGCACATCAAGTTCAAAAACTTTTTTCCCCCCACATGTGTATTTATTTTACAAGTAATTGATGTTTTTTGTTTTATTCTATTATCTTTTTTTTCTTTTCTTTTTATAGTGCTCTGCCTCTTCATTACCACTGCTGGATAGTGTGGGAGGAAGATCATATAAAATTCTTCTTCATCTTTACATCTGTCAGTTGAAGTTGTTTGATATATCTGCACTTTCAGACATGTTGGTGCTATGAACTTATGGTACAACAAAGTATGATGAAAAGGTGGTCAAGCCACGATCGTGGTTTGTCAGTATTTGTTGGGTTACATTGATGATTGCTACAAGGGAGCAATGTGTAATCACATTGGCTTTTTCATCTATTATTAAATTAAACATAATCCTGGCAAAAAAAAAGAAAAGAAAAAAAATCTTATTTCTACATGTATGAAATACAAGAAATTACACCTTAAAGTTATGAATTATGTTTTATTACTTGACAGAGACAAGCTGTTTTTATCCAGCAGAGATAGCTGGTTCAAAGATATAGAGATGCTACAATCTTTAACTAAAAACGTTGGTTACACCCTCAACAAATTTAATTTGACAAATGTACAGTTAAATTTGTATTTACATTATGCACAATTACATAAACAGCTGAATGCATGCATATTATGTGCCTTACTCAAATTTAATTATACATATGTATGTGTGTGTGTGCGTGTGTATATATTTGTAATATTTTAGAGCATTGCACATTTTGCACACATGCGAGTGTTTAACAATAGAATTTGACAAAGGATTTTGTAGCTTTCATCTTTAAAAATTCTAACTTAAGTTTTTATTCAGGTGAAGTATAGGTTTGTATTCCTAACCAAGGTTCAATATTTATATCTTTTCTTTTCTTGTGTATTTGCATGCATCAGTGTAATTTATTTCCCAATTTATTTTTATTTTTTTTTTAAATTGTAATTTGTTTTTGGAGTGTTTCAGCATATTCAATAATCTGAAAAGTTGCTACCCCAAATTTGAAACCGTATTTGTTATAGAATGGTTAAAAACATACTTTAACATATATACCTTTAGTGCAAGGCTTTGCTGCCATCAAATTGAAGATTAATTATTTTCTTAATAAGTAGTTGAATGTCTTCCTTTCAAGATTTGATATATCTTATATATTCTATCCTAAATAAAATATTGTTTGTGCCCCAATTTATTTGAAATTGTGAATGTATTTCTACAGCACAGGCAAATGCAATGCATAGAAGTTGTAACGGCATGATACCTCCCACTTAGCTGTCATTTCACATAGGGTTGGTAAAGGGTAATGAGGCCATTACCCTGTTTTTATTTTCATACCTACTAATGAGACATATTCTAAGCTCTCTAGTGAAGAGATGTTTTTCTGCCTCTTCCATTGACTTAACCCAGTTGGCTGGTTCTGTGAAGCTCACAGTCAGGTGAAACTACCATGTTCTCTTTAAAATCACTGAAGAATGCAAGAAAGATGTGTAAAAATGTAAGATTATCTCTATCTATCTCTATCTTAAAACTAGAGTGTGCTAACAAAACAGGTGAAAATGAGTTATTTATACAAAATTTTTACATTGCCGCCCAAAAGTTTGTGATTACTTTCCCATTAAATCAGATGGGAAAGTGATCTCAATGTTTTGGACACACTCAAAAGTTTAGACACCAGGGGCCTTACTTCGTATGCTTAAAAATGTTCTGTATGCCAGGATCCAGGCATGTATGTATATACCACAAGTATTCACTGTCATGCAAATTTTCAACCTATCATGAGAATGTGTTTACCTCATGCAAACTCTTGTCATTTGAAAGTGGCAAACTACAAAGTGCTGAAGCTGGTCTCGATGCACTAAAATACGTACATGTTCCCGTAAACCTTCTGAAGTCAAGATAGCGCTGATCATTTGCACCTGAATGACAAACAAAACCATATTTTACCTAATTTTTTTTACATATAATATGCCTTAGTAAAATTACCAACCTAAATCTAAAGTAAACTGATCAGATTTCTCTGTTTATGTCACATGGAGATGTTAACACATCACTAAGAGCTCAGCTGAAAGATACACACAAATCAATTATGACACATAATGCACTGTTTATTCTCACTACGAAGGCAGGTGATCAGATTAATTAAAAACAAGACACTCATTAGAAGCTCCTTAATGTGTGATTTCACTGAGTCAGCCATTGTTTATCTTAACTCATTTCATAGCTCCCTCATCTACTCCCAGCATCTCTCTGGGATTCTAGCTCAGCATTGGTGAGTATGTGGACAGACAGGTGTCCTTCAGCAGCTGAGGTCCAAGGTTCATCAGATCTGTGTGCCTCGCGTTGCGCAGCTGCAGCAGAGATGCTGGCCTCACCCGTGTCCAACAACTGACCCATAGCTGTGGCTGGTGTGTCTATGACACCGCTGTGTTGGCAGGATGTCAGAAAGTTTCACTGATGATGGGGGCTGCTTCTTCTCTACACTGATGTGCAGCATTCTTTCTTTTTTTCATCATTTCATTTAATGTGATGTCAGACCAGTTTTTCTTTATTACAGCTGTTGTGTCATGTTCTGATTCTATTGCATTTGTGTGAGTATGACTGAGAGGCGTTTCAGAGCGGATATTAGGAAATTATTGCAGCAATTCAACCACATCTGTTTCATAATCTATGCAATTCTTCTTTTTTCACATTTCTGCTGTGTTTGTCGTTATTTGGACTAAAAGGTGAAAGTGTGTCACATATTTATTATCATTTGCATATTTATTAATGGGAGGCATCAAGGCCGTTTAAATGGCACTCAAATCCAAGTCCGATGGGATGCACCAAGGAAATACAGATGCATGCATATTATGGTCCTCTTATTTCTTATGTTGCTGTTTCTAAAATAAATAATTAATTAAATTAACTCAGTTCCAAAGTTTTCCCTTGTGGGACATATTCCTTCCAACTTTGTACTACTGTACATACCACCTTTCTTATGTCATGGATCTCTGCATACTTCAGGCTGAGACATGTCTAGACAGACTTCAAAGTGAAAGCAGCACATTAATAGCACGGTAGGAATCCATCAGTATCTATGCAACACAGTATGACTGTACTCAAAGCTGGCATGCAATCACACATGTAAAATAGAGGAAAGCTGACTTGAAGCATAAAAATAAACTTTGAATGGTACCTACATTATGTTTGCAGAGCCAGTGCAAATTTAAGGCTGAGAGCTGTATTAATCAGGATGAAATTGTTTTCTTTTAAGTACATTTTGGAAATTAATCTTTCTTTTTCATTATAGTAATTAGAGTGAGCCTTCAAGTAAAACTTGCTGAATTTTGTAAAGAATCACAAAATGAAGTCCAGCAATTTACTACATGAAGATGCTTCTTGTCAATAAAAACCTTTACATTGATCTGAAATGAGAGTGGTATCTCATATCACTGCTGCTCCATGACATGTTTGTATTTTCATTGTAACAGCAAGGCTTCAGCACAAACTTTTCCCGTTAGCTTGCAGCAGACACAAGATATTCCAGCTTTCTGGTTAGGTGCTATCTTAAAAGGAAAATCTGCTTATAGGGTCTATAGAGACATTATATTTTGTGAAACAGTTTCAATAGGTAACAGGTGTGCCATTTAAAAAAAACAGGGGGTACGCTCCCTGTGTTTTTCTCTTTTGACTGTAGTTCTGATTTGAAACACTAGGTGTCAGTGCTACTTATTTTGCCTTTAAGGGGGGAAAATTATATTTAGTGTTTCTACACGTGTTTTTAATGTCATCTTAATTGTTAGGTTGAAGGTGGTTATCTGCGCTGTTTCATGCCAGTCTTTCCCTAGTCTTGGGTCTGCAAGATTATCAAATGTGTTTTATATTATCGCAAGTCGCAGTGAAGTAACACAATCAACAACCAATAGATGAGCTCTGACAAAAGCAGAAATAGGAATCCTGACTGTCAGAACACTGGGAAAAACAGACAAAAAAAAAAAAAGAATGAAATAGACGAACAAGAACCGGTGATGAAACGTTGTAGGTGAACCGTCCAGAAATAGGAGCAGATGGTTCTGAAATTAAATGTCTGCTGTGGATCATTTATGTGTTACAGTATAATGATCTTACAAATGAGAGAAGAATAGAAAACTCATTCATCCTTCCAGATTCAATGTAACACCTGGTGGCGATGCAAAGGCACATTTAATAATGATGTGTAATTTCCTATTGATCTTGGAAAAATGATAAAAGAATCTAGTTGTGGTCTTGTAGATAGTGATTCACAGTCTTTGTCAAATCTTAGTCTGAGACTAGGCTAAGACTAAGCTAAGACTTTAGCTGTTTGTTGATAATAAAAAACAACAACATTTGTCTTTAGATGTGAACAGGTGTGAGATGGTGGTTTACTGGAGTCTTTCCAAATCTTTTCAAAGTCTTCTGATGTGTAAGCCCAGCATTAGCTTAAAACGTGAAGGAGAAAGTGAGTGTTTGTGAGCTTATGTGTTGTCACCAAGACAACATATGAGCTCACATGTATGGGCTCAATATTACACCATAATTTTGCAGTTGTAAATTCATGTTTGCACAGAATTTCTGAGTTTGCATCTGTAAATCAAGCTCGTCACCCTGTAAAAACAATCTGCCTAAAAAATTCAACTTTGCAAATGTGCCGAAAAGTGTTTGCATGGTTGTAAAAAAGATTTGAATTTTATCGAAAAAAAATCCAGTTCTTTTGGGAAAACCCTTTTCACAGATGCAAAGCACAAAACGACATGCGAGACTCTAAAGCTGCAGTTGCGAATTTTGACCATATCTTTAGACTTCTATCTGATTGGATGGTGACAAATCAAACTATCCAATCAGAGAGCAGACAGCTTCCTGTCCTTTCGCACACCTGCACGCTCTGCATGCAAACTTGACAATTTTAAAACATGTTAGGCCACATATTCACGTATCGTTTTTATTGAGGGACGTGCATCCTAATCTACCCAAAATGTGGGGTTTCTACTGTTGAGGGAAGGAACAAACCTTTCACAACTACTTTGTGAAAACACTGTCACTTACCCATTCATTCACCTTATCTTCACTCCTGACTCTCCCTGCCTGCCTCTTTCAGTAGCCTGAGAGCTAATGTTTGCTGTAGCAAAGTCTGTCAGTCAATGTCTGAATTTGAAACATTTCAGAAAAAAACTAAAAACTTTTTTTTTGTTTGTTTAGGCTTTGTTGATAAAAAAAAAGAAAATTGCTTGCCATATAATATTATTAGAGCATAATTTGTTTTACAATTGGTTATAGATAATCTGCTTCTTAGCAAGAATTCATCCTTTACTGCAGTTTCTATTTTATGTAAAAGACTTCTGGAAGAGATTCTGATGTAGACATATGTAAGAAGAAAGATGCTGGTAAAGTCTGTAGACTTAAGAAGTAACATTCATCTTTGTGAAATGTAGCCATGCCTTGAGGCACTTCTTCATCTTTGCCATGGCTCAGTTTTTATAGTAGCATATATGCATGTATGTGATAGTGTTGTGTGCTGTGAATATTGGACAGTTTGTAACCAGTTAAAGAGAAACTGGTTTTCAAATCCTATACCTAGACTGAAGATGATCCTGAAAAAAAAAAGAAAAAAAGAAAAATTGTCAAAATCATAAAAACGTCCCATATTATGCAAAACTCACTTTCTAAAGGTTCGTAAACAGTCATATGTGTTCTCAGAGCCTGTGTATATGGCCCAAAAATGACTAAATCCTATCACCTCTCTTACTTGCTTGCTCCACTTTTTAGAAAATGTGTGGTCAAATGTGTGAGATATTTCTGAGATATTTCCCTTTGTGACCTCACAAACAATAACCACTCCCCCAGGTAGTGGATACTGCTATTGACTCACCTCCCAGCTAGCTGAGCTTGCCCTCAAAAATCACATAGCAGGTTCCAGCGAAAGACGGATCCTCTCCCAAAGAGGGGCGTGGACAGGCACCACTCATGAACATTTAAAGGCTCAGACACAGAAACAGCCCATTCTCATTAGAGATCACTAGAGCTACTTTTGGAATGGCTGAAATTAAGGACCAAAGCTGAATTTGGGGTAATACACTTTGAAAACCATGTTGTTGGACCTCTGATACCCGTATGGAATTGTTGAAAAAATGTACAGTATATTATGGGACCTTTAATATAAGTTATGTGCTGTAATATGTAAAGCACAGCTATGGAATTAATTCTGCCATATATATTTTTAACTGATCGGTTTATGCTTCTTCAAACAGCTTACCCATGTCATTTATAGATACCAAAGAAAACACTACTGCAACTTTAAAATTGCAATGGACTTCAGTTGACATCCATTTGACAGTGTCAACAATAATTTGTTACCCCAACATAGTGCCTGCAGTATATTCTGGGCTGCAATACAATTTAAAGAGATTTCTATTATTGTGGTAAATGTTCTATAAATTATTTACCCATATTCAGTGCTGAACCATTGGAGAATTGATTGCTGACTCAATGTCTGCTGTATCAAGTCATGTTTAATGATAAATTGGAGACCATCCTTACTTTTGATTTAAATTCATTATAACCCAGAGGTGTTATTTCAATTTCAGGTCGCATACCTTTTGGTGGACTGCTGGAATTTAGCTAAACAATAGGTCTGATTGTGTCTGTGTCTAAAGGAAATTTCACTCAGTAACCACAGCCACCAAGAAAGATTATCCTGGATTGTTATGACTCAGCAGAGAAGACAATGAATTCTTGTGAAAAATGCTGAGAGCAAACAGAGGAGCAGGAGAGTGTCTGCATTGCATATATCTGGAAGACGTGTGCATCCCTCTCCGTATGGTGGGATAAAGCAGACCAGAGGAGTGGTGATTTATTGAGTGTGTGGAGGGTCCTGACAGGCACGACTCTCATTAGACAGACTGGGTTTTAATTAGTAGGCATGCAGCAGTGATGCAGGTGTTTACATTTGCGGAGAAAACTATGCCAAGAGCAGAGGGGAACACACAGTTCTCCCTAAATGCAGAGCACCATGAGTGAGATGCTCTCATGACCTCAGAGGGCTTTTTTTAAGCAACCTGAGGAGGCTAAGTGTAAGATTAAGAACTTATTAAAAGAAATAGCTTCTGGGTTTATTTTACAGAGAACGACTATTTTGAGATTGCATTAAAAGACTATTCTGAGATGATTGCAATTGATTAGCAATATATCAATTCATATTCATAGGAGAAAAAAATGACCTCTTCACTTTGTCTTGATGTATCAAAACTGTCTGTATTGATCAAATACAGCCTTTAAATTGTTTTCACCGGGGAAAAAATGCGCAAACTGTCAGCCAAGGTGGCTATAAGGCTTCATACAAACTATGAAATATTGAAAAAGATGGATTGATATGAAATATTCATCCCAGTTCATGCATCACACTTGACAAATATTCTTTAATTGATGTTCCCCAATTCCAGTAGATTCATGTTTTGTAATACAGAGCTAGGCAAACCAAAAACTTGTTTTAACACAGACCTTTGGCTTAAACATTGGCATAAACTGTGATAATAAACTTTGGCTGTCTCCATTTCTCACTTATACTGTCAGGTTTAATATGATGTTGATGTTGCTTTGTGTACTCTGTGGCAGCTACACTCAGCTGTGTCACTACAGATGCTTTAAACAGGTTTTAAATCCTCAGAGGACAGTTAACACACATGGTACAGCCCAAGATACCAAAAGATAATGTCTTTTTTTCATTTGTTTTTCCCAAGGATTTTTTTCTCTCAGCTCTGGCATTTGTATTTGAAATAAATAAATAATTACATAAATAGATTTTTTTTTAAAGTAAACAATTTCATAACAATTTCATTCAACAAGACAGTTATTTTATCTACTTTGACAGTATCTTCCAAAATTGCTGACAGGAAGATACAGCGATACCTCAAGATTCAAGTGCATTGACACACGAATTTTTTGAGATACAAGCTGTTATTCGACTAAATTTTTCCCTTGAGATATGAACAAATTTTTGAGATACGAGCATCTGAGCCGCCGAACAAAGACCCACAACAACAACGTGTGCTCTGTTTCCCCCGCCTCAGTTTCCCATGTCTCCTATTCCTCCTAACTCCTCCGCCTGTTTACTCCTCCCTCAACCTCCGTGCGCATCTTCCGTTAGCTCAACTCGTCTGATCTCCAAGGTAAATAATACACTTTATAGTAAAACCAGTTTATTTTTTAACATTCTCTTCTTTTACTGTATGTTTTATACAGCATTTGTCATTTATAAATACAGGTACTGTACATTTTTCATATTCAAAACACAAACAAAACAACTGGAGTGGAATTTTGCGAGCTGGAACGGATTAATGGAATTTCAAATAATTTAAATGGGGAAAATTGCTTTGAGATACGAGCAAATTAGGATACGAGCAAGGTCACGGAACAAATTAAACTCGTATCTCGAGGCATTACTGTATGTGTTTTTCACATAAGCAAACAAGTTGTAGAACTGATTATCATGTAAAATATATTTCATCTTGGTGACAACCAGTGTCTGACTAGTGTATTGAAATTAATTGTTTGCTGGAACATTTCAAATTTGCATCTGAATGACTTGAATTTACTGCTAATTCATTTTAAAATGTTATATGATTATGATTTATTAGTAACTTGAATAAATCTTACATGAGATGGTGGGAGGAATGTCTTTCTGCTCTTTCCCTGTCATAACATCTATGTTCATTAGGCTATGCCGGATCTGGTAACGTTACTCTGAGTCTGTACATGGACGGACATGTTTGATGTTAAGATTAATGACTGAATAGTTGCCGGAAATTGAATCATATTGATCTCTGGATCTCTGGTGAGATGTGACAACCAAGTATCCATGACAGCAGACCTAAATGTTGTAAAGCCCCACAACAGTCTAAATGAAAGGTCATGAACTACATTTGTCATCAGTGGTCACACTTGTATCCTACACAACATACAAAGAGTCAGTCCTCTTTCTATAGCTAAAAAAAGATATTCATTAAAGTTAACAGCTTTTATTCTACAGACGTGATGTGAAATGTGTCAGATCTGCATGTCACACAATACCTTCCTATTTACAGAGCAATGTTACTAAGAACAAGGAACTTGGTATGCATGTGTGTATGTTGTATGAATTTGTATAAAATATGTCCTGACTGTATCTTAGATTGAAAAAGTATGATTAGAAAAGGAGGGAGTGAATTCACATCATTTGTCATTTAATATCGTGCAACAGTAAAACGTCAAACTGTCATCAAATGTAAGTCATTAAAATCACCATCAATCAATACAAACAAACAAACAAAATAAAAAAAAAGCAAAACAAGGAATACTGTAATGAGAGAAGAAAGCAGGTCAGGACATGGGCTCACTGTTAGTGAGCCTTCATGGTCAGCATTAGCTGCATTAGGCAGCGAAGGAACAAAGAGCAGTTCTAATGGCCATTACTGCCTAATAATGAGAAAGTTATTACTCAGTTACTGTATTATTCATGACTTCCTCATTATAAAAGCAATTCTTAACGGAGTGGATCACATTTCTGTCCACGTGTGTGCTTAATTGTGAACTTGCTATGAGTGAGAAAGAGTCGGAGACAGCTGGAGGAGCAATGGTTTGCACTCCTTCATGTGATAACTAGAGCGCTCCAGAATATAAAATTTGGGATGTTGCACAGGTGATTTAGTGTAATCTCTATGGAACAAAGAGACGAGTACATCGGCAAATCTGTCTAAAGCTTATATCCAAGCACATATATTCATACTGTATTACATTATTTACATAGACACCACAAATCAATTTTATCCACCACTACTCTGACAGTGTCTTTATTTAGCAGATCTATTATTAATACTTAATTGACACATAGAACTTAGCACTGCACTGCGTACTGGCAAGAAAACAAGATATCTAATTATTGCTGTGTATTAATTGAGTTTTACCTAAAAGCACTGATTATACCACTGCCTATTCCCTGATAAATCCACGGTATGTTGGAATAAACAGATTCTGTAAGGATGTCTCTGTGCTTAATGGCATAAGAGGAGAATTATCTTGTTCAGTTTGATGTCTGCAATCTAATTAGTTTGGGCAAATTATAGCGAAGGACAGAACCAAGATCCCACTAAACAGTAGACATCCATGGATCTTGTTTTTAATGGTTAAATCAGGTCAGTGAGACCGCCTTGTGTTAGTTTTGTCAGGGTGATGACCAACAGGGTGATGTCCTCCTTTAGCATTAGCACACCAGTCTGTAAAAGGGCATTTCAGGCAACTCCTTTGCACTCTGTAATTATTGCTATGCAATTTCAGCGTTTTTATGCATCTCAAATAAATGAACTCTCACTTTTAAAATACATTAGGATGAAATTGTTATGATAAACACTAACAGCAAGTTTAATTAAAACAATTATTTCTTTGTCACTGCAGCGGCAGTCAGAAAATGGGATGGTAAGAACACAGACCTGCATGTTTTAATTGTCAAGGCTGGTCATCTCAAACATGCCTCTGGATAGCCTGGATGTGGTGGCTATGCAGCAAAAAACATTTTTTTTCTATTGTTCTTGGTTTTACAATTCAATCTTCTTTTTTTTTTTTAAATAAAAAAAAAAGAAGTTTTTTTATGATGAATAGTGGTAAAATGTTTTGAAAAATTTCAGATGTACTATATTCTGTCAGTTGTTTAGTCTCTGATCAGTTTGCTGAAACAGCCCTAAAATAGACAAATTCTCTTCGCCTCCTCGCCTTTCATGTTACAACCCGAATGCATGGTGGTGCAGGGGTTAGCACTGTCATTTTATAGTTGGCGTCCTTGGTTTGAAACGCGACAGGGTTATGTGTATCCAGTGATGGGAAAGTTCAATTTCTACATGAACTAGTTCAAAGTTCAGTTCACACATTTTAAAACGAACTAGTTCAATTCATATTTCATAATTCAATATTTTTAACTAAGTTCAAAGTACTAAAAATAAAATGGTTCATTGTTCTTTTTTCCAAATATGTTGCTGCGAGCTGTTATCCTCAGAATACTGGCATTTTCCTATTGTGAGGAAAAACTTGCTTGAATGGTCTTTTTTAATGAGAAATATTAAAATATTAAACTATCTGAAGTAAGAACCAGACTGAGGTAGGAAACAAAGGATGTATCTAAAAGTGCAATATTTAAAGTGCAAAACATTTAAACATTATTTATCTTTTTTTATTAAGTCACATTTTGATTTTTTGTGAATATATTTTTTTTCTGACTTGTTTGTCCAACAAAAAGCTCTAGAACTTGGGTCATAAAAGAGCAATATTCAGCCCAAATGGATAACACAAATAAAACAAATAAAGACATGCAAGACCATATGTCTTGCATTTGTCAAGTTTATGAAAGCTGAGGGTTCCTCTTTTCTCAAAAGCTGCAGGTCTCACAATATACTGCAAAAGGTTTTCCAGCTGCGGCTGAAGCTACTGTACCCTGTATTTAGTTTTGGGTGGTAAAGGATCTGCTTTAGCGTGCCGTTGCCAAGTCTTTAGAGTGTTTTTAATGACATTAAGTTCACGTACCTCGGAAGGTAGTCAATATGCTATTTTAAATTTGCTGTTGACGTTGTTTATGTCCGGAGTTGCTTCTTTACACATGGTGGGCAAAGTTTACGCAAAAAGGCAAAATTTCTTCCTCCTGGATCATCACTGACCTTTTCAAAAGATTATTTTTAATGATCATACGATGCTGTAGTGATGAAGCTGCTGCCTTTATTGGATTTTGCCTCGATGTTTTGCAATTTGATGATGCATGCGCCGTGCAACTGTCGTAGCTGGTGTTGCCAGATTTGGTGTTTTTCACCTATATGTTAACAGTGTTGGGGTAGTTACTCTAAAAAAGTAATTTATTACTAGTTACTCATTACTTCTGTAAATTGTAATAAAATTACTTTACTCGTTACTGCATTTGAAAAGTAACGCCACTAC